>LR749497.1:115099-160099 GCA_902729485.2 Mus minutoides | reverse complement strand
TCATTATTTATGTGCCTTTTCCATATCTCACTTATGACAACTGTTCTCACCAAGCTTGAGGACATCCTAGACTACACAGAGACCCTATCTCAAAAACAATAAACAAACAAGCCCCATTTCTACTCAGACACATTCAATAGCCCCAGTGAACAGTAATCCCTTCAAAACCTCATCAATATACTAACCTGGTTGGTAAATACAGGCCAGTTTTAAAACTTCCAAATATCTGGACCTAGAACAAGGGTAGAAAAATCACATTAAGGTGCCTATAGAGAAATGCATGTGTTTTAGAATGAACAGGTCCCAGTACAAGGCTTTCCTAAAGTAGGGATACCATGCAAGAGAGTACCAGAAGCAGTCTGTACAAGATCCTGACGTGCTATCAAATGAGAATCTTGGTCCACTGAGGACAGTGGCACCCAGGCAATTATACATGTGTCTGTAGGCTGAGTCAGGAAAATGCTAAACCATTCTGGTTAAAAAAAAAAAAAAAAGTTCCGGGAACCTAGCCATATCTCTGCATTTCTATTTGTATGAATACAATTGCCTACCTCAGAAAGGTGGAAAGATGGAGGCATCTTAACCTGGGCCAGGTTCTCCCTTGCTATAGGGTCTGTGTTGCCACTAGATGTCAGCAGTGCTTACAGAGGCATGCCAGGCAGAGCCACCTCTGCTCTGCCCCAGGGAACAGAACTAGCTGGGCAAGGGAGCTGTCACAGTGCAGTGAAGGGCAGCTGCTCCCAGAACACCCGTGCCTTCCCTTCTATTCTTTACCTACATTTGAACCTTTTTCTTTTGCCAAATGGACAAACCTGCCCCTGGCTTCCCTTACATCACTTCAGGAAAATCTAAGGAAACTATGCAACAAAGTCAGTTACTCTTTGCACAGCTAGAATTCTATAGCAGACCTGAAAGAATCCCTAAAAACTGAAGTATTAATGCCAATAATAAGAGATACACCTAAGTGGAGACTCAGGCAACAAGTCTGTTCACTGACTGAGTAATCAAAAGAAGTTGGCCAGGGGAATAAAGAGTGGTTTGCAATGAGAGGCATACACTCGCCTGCATTTGCCCAAGACAGGCAACTTCAAGTAGCAAAAGAAATGATGTCAGCTACAAGCCAACTGTAATGTTTATACTGACAGGCTAGAGTAAAAACAAAGATGAAGCCTTGATAAATCCCTTCCAGCAACTAACTACTGTACTGAGGCTGGACCTATCTTTTCCTTGCATTAATGAGCCTAAGTTCTGTCCACTTTATTGGGTGCTACTCAGAACTGAGAGGAACAGGTTTAGGGTAAAGTATCTGAGTGGAAGAAAGTCATCACCAAACCCCAAAGTCTAAAGGTTGTAAGACCCTGTTTGCTTTTAAGATGTGATTTGACCAAAGCTGGGTGTGGCACATGTCTGGGAAGCTTAAGGAGGCTTGAGTTCAGGGCTAGCCATGGGTATGACATCCTATAGACTACCCCTACCAAAGCACTTACAGTGTGAGTGAATCTCTACGAGAGACAGTCTGAGGCAGGCCCTGCCTCAAGCCCAGGCCCAGGACAAGTACTCACGTCAGCACTGGGCCAGAGCTCCTTAATCACACTCTCGATCCTGCTCACTACTTCCATCCGCATCTTCTCTTCCTCGGGTCTGGGAGACATGTACTCATAAAAATCACTGATTTCTTCATGAAGACTGAAGAAAAAAGCAGAAAGCGAATGTGAGCAGGGCCAATCCAATATGAAGTCAGTTTCGTGAATAATCTTAAAAGTCTTATAATTCAGCTGATGAATTTATACTTGCAAAATTTTGCCTTCATTTTAATATTATAATCATACAAGTTAAAGTGGTAATGTACAGAATTAAGAGAAAGTAAGAAATCCTTGTGTGGTCCTCTACTAAGTTGTAGGGGAGTTTTTGCCTTCCTTTTTCTTTTTATCCCAGCACTCGAGAGACAGGGGCAGGCGGATTTCTGAGTTTGAGGCCAGCCTGGTCTACAAAGTGAGTTCCAGGACAGCCAGGGTTATATAGAGAAACCCTGTCTCAAAAAAAACAAAAACCAAACCAAACCAAACCAAACCAAACCAAACCAAACCAAACCAAACCAAACCAAACCACCAAAGTCATACAGGCCAGGTCTCAGACTCTGCAGGCACAGACCGGGAAGGCAGGCCCTGAGCCAGGCGCAGAACTTCCTGACTAGCCCACCTCATCACAAGGAGCAAAACAGTATGGCACTTGCTTAATGAATTAACTATCAAATGAACAAGCTAGTCAGTCACCCAGCAATACCCTGAGAAGAATGTCAGGCAGAGAAGGTCTCTGAAAAAGAGCTGCAGGCTTCCAGAGACTACAGTGGGCAAGGCATGAAACCAAACACACAAGCATGTTATGTAGACAGGCCCATCAGGAAGGGAATACAGACGTATGTATATCTGACGGGGAAGACAGCTCAGGATAACAACAAAGCTAAGAAGGTCAGGCTGGGCTGAAGGTGGGGCTCGGTGGTAAAGCATGTACCCTGGTATGTTCAATGAAAGGGGGAGAGAAAGAGAAGGAAGGGAAAGAAAAGAAAAAGGGAAATTAAAAGGGAGGGTTGGGGAGACCTCGACTACAATGTAGAGTATTTAAGAAGATCGTATCTCGTATCAGAGGGACAGAGCAGCAAGGCCTAGAACACATCATCACAGAAGACCTCCGACAGAAAGGAGCTTGGAAACACTGTACACACAGACAGCTGGCTGGGACCAAAGGACAACTGAGCCTTGGGCAGAACCAAAGCCATCCCTTACTTCCAAGTCCCTGAGACCCTGGGGAGTTACCCTGGAGAGAGGAAGTGGGAAGAGACCCAAGAGAAGCACACATTAAGCTCTCCCTAGGATTGGAAGGTGAAGGAGTCAGGGGTACCCTAGAGGGGGTATCTGCAATTAGAAAGTCCACTGGCCATGGAGTGGGAAGACAGAAACTCAAGTAGAGCAAAACTAGCTTTGAGGAAGGAAAAAATCCTTTCTTTTTCACTTTCACTGGCTGCAACTTCTACCTCATGAGGCACTGATGACTTAAAAAAATGTGACCAGTGAAGCAACCAACCTTTTGTTCTTGCCTCTTCTGCTGCCTAAAAATCCTCTGAGTTCTAGCTCAGGCCCTGCCCGAGGTAAGGCACTTCCGGGACTGGGCAGGTGAAGAGGTCAGGGGTGCATTATGAGAGTTTATCTGTAGCTTCCAGATAAAGCAGTTCTCTGCAGGATGCTAGCATCCTAGCCAGGGGGAAGAACTGAAAACTTGACTACCTCTACCATCCTTACATGGTTTCTGATTCAATGCAGACAGAAATGTAGAGTCCACCTGCCAGTTAAAGTTTAGGTCAAGGCCGGGCGTGGTGGCGCACGCCTTTAATCCCAGCACAGGCAGGCGGATTTCTGAGTTCGAGGCCAGCCTGGTCTACAAAGTGAGTTCCAGGACAGCCAGGGCTATACAGAGAAACCCTGTCTCGAAAAACAAAAACAAAAACAAAAACAAAACAAAAAAAAAAAGTTTAGGTCAGAAGACACCAGTCAAGAGAGTCTGTTCTCTGAATGTGCACACTGGGACTGTGTATAGTATGAACAGGACTTGTCAAACTGAGCCTTGCACTGAGCCTTGCCCTGAGCCATCTCTATCCAAGAACAGAGAAAAAAACTCATCAAAGCAGGGTTTGTAAAGGGTGCTAGTGGTCTCTTCTGCATTGCTGCACCACAGATAGGTTTCAGGAAGAGACCACAGGTTCTTGTCACTATATGTGAAGACAAACTAGACCATCATAAAGCAAAGACCCTACAGAAGGGATTTCTGAACACAATGGTAAGGTAGGGAAGATTCGAAAATTTGCTTTCAGTGCTGTGATCCTGGGCTTTCTGCCAGCACATTAATTTGACAGGAAGTTATTCAGGGTTCTACAAGTTTTAAGACAGGATTTCCCTGAGGGCTAGGCTGCAGTTTAGCGGTAAAAGTATTTGCCTAGCATGTGATGTGGAGCCTGGGATTGGATACCCAGAACTATAAAAGAAAGGACTATGCAAGTACTTAATAGTCTATGAACTATCATCTCCCTTCTGCTCCCAGAAGTTACTGTATTTCTTTAGCTCCTTAAGTTGCTAGAAGAACCTAGGGCCGTGTGTGTGTGTGTGTGTGTGTGTGTGTGTGTGTGTGTGTGTTTGTCAAGAGAATCCCTGCCACAGTTTGTTTCTTTTTTTTAAAGGATTCTCTATTCTTTTTTTCTTTTTTCCCCTAAAGATTTGTTTTATTTATATGAGTACACTGTAGCTGTTTCCAGACACACCAGAAGAGGGCATCAGATCCCTTTACAGATGGTTGTGAGCCACCATGTGGTTGCTTAGAATTGAACTCAGGACCTTTGAAAGAGCAGACAGTGCTCTTAACCACTAAGCCATCTCTCCAGCCCCCACAGTTTTATTTTATTTTTTAAATCAGGGTCTTGTTATGTAGCTCAGGCAGGCCTGCTGTCTTCCTGTCCCCAGTGCTAGGGTTATAGATGATCATATGCCAACACAACCATCTGTGTGAAGAAGGTAGAAGGCCAAGCTAGTAAAGCAAATGCCTTTCATCAGTAAGAAAAGGAGACCCATCTCAGGCCGGGTAGGGTCTTCTCAGTCGTGCCAAACACACCCTTTCTTTCTCTATGCAACTAGTGACATGCACAATGCAAACAGTAATAAATCTTGGCACATTTTCCATAAACATTCCAAACAGACTTTTCAGTACTTTTGAGTCTCTTTGGCCTGTTTGACTTTTTTCTCTTTCTTGAAACACTTTTTTAAAGATTTTATTTATTTATTTTTTGTATATGAGTACACTTAGACAAATCAGAAGAGAGCATCAGATCCCATTACAGATGGTTGTGAGCCAACATGTAGTTGCTGGGAATTGAACTCAGGACCTCTGGAAGAGCATCCAGTGCTCTTAACCACTAAGCCATGTCTCCAGACTGGCCTGTGTGACTTTGCTAACACAGAATCACATGAATCTAAGTGCTTACTGACTAAGTACTGCAGAGACTAAATTCTGTCTCTGAAGTGCCCACTCTTGGCTGGGTATAAGCTTGATATCATGACAGAATAAATTAGGACAGAGACAAGTTCTGTAGGCTGTCTTTCACACACCAATGCAGTTGTATGCCTCTAGAACCATCTAACTACGCACAGAAAACAGTTTCTCCAGGGTCTGGATCACAGTAACACCAGGAAGTTCTGTGAAACATCACACACCCAGTGAAGCGCAGATAAAATTATAAATTAGCATATCTTGAGAACTGAGCTCTGTGACCAGCTCTATGCAACGCTGCCCTGATTATGAAAATTATGATTTGGTCTCTGTCCCTGATTCCTGAAATACAACCTTGTCATCTCTGGAATCATTTAGGCACTCCATGCTTTTCTGTCCACTGATACCTGACTGATGGTGGACTGCATTGGGATGATGCTGTGAAGACCAGGGTAAGAGAGGAAGCTCTGGGCTTCCTGTTCTTCCCTGCCACCCTGACACCAGGGAGAAGATCTGAGTTGATCATGTGTACAGGATAAAGCTTCCCACACCTGCCCAAAAGGCCTGGTCTAGCGAGCTTACTGACAGAACATGCTGGCGCTTCCCTGAGGGTGAGCAAGAGCCAGGAGGGGGCACATCTCAACTCCACTGGCACAAAAGCTGGGGAGCCTCCAGACCATCCTGTGCTTCTGCATCTCTGCCATTTATTCCTCGAAGGCGGCTTTTATAAGATAACCTAGTAAAAGTATTGCACAGCACCCCAACAACCTGGGCTTGCAATTGGGCTGGGTCCACCAGTGATAGAAGCTCTGTTGCTATCCCTGGGTAAGTAGGGTTAGCATGAACTAGACCACAGCACTACAGAACAAGAACTATAGACACCTAGCTGGCATCTGCTACAGAATTGGTAGCTTCCCAGCTACAGACTGGAAACCCCTACACACTTGGACACAAAGGTGGTCTGTGTTTTGGGAGGACAAGAGAAGTTGGATTTGATTGTTCTACCCAAGTGTCCTCCATTTGGATAACAGTACTTTCCTTCTAAAAGTTAAAGTAGGCAAAGAATCACACTTCTCTTATAAGGGCATGGAATATGCAAAGACAAAGGTAAAACAAGGTCTGTTACAACCACCATCCAGGCTTCTTAACACAGGGATCTAATGCTACACAAAAGCACCGACTGTATCCACCCAAGAACTATTAGTAACTAGTCTTAGTCAAGTCTTAGTGTAGCTAAGGGACCCTTTTTGAAAAGGATGTATGAAAAAAGCATAGATGCTACAGGTGGAAGTATAAGTTACCAAATCTCTCAGAAGTTNCTGTTACAACCACCATCCAGGCTTCTTAACACAGGGATCTAATGCTACACAAAAGCACCGACTGTATCCACCCAAGAACTATTAGTAACTAGTCTTAGTCAAGTCTTAGTGTAGCTAAGGGACCCTTTTTGAAAAGGATGTATGAAAAAAGCATAGATGCTACAGGTGGAAGTATAAGTTACCAAATCTCTCAGAAGTTTATATAATTTCCAAACTCCCTAATCCTATCCTTCAGAAATATTCCATAAGGGTTAATATAAAGGCACGGGTACAAGGATGCACGGCACAGAACTCATGATCAGGAAATGCTAAAAACTTACAGTCCATAACAGAACCCAGAAGGATTTCCATCACCGGCATGAATCTGTTGTCTACTCTTCCAGTGAGAATTACAGTCTGCTTAGTGACATAATGGTCATAAGAGTTGTCTTCTCCACAGTTAGTGTCTCACGTGATACATGTTATGTACAGGTGTATGTGCTCCTCTTGCATAGGTGTACATTTCCTTGTTCCCACAAAGCAAGATCTGGAACTCACTATTAACAGTGATTAAGTTTAAGCAGTGCCATGGAAAAAAAGGGATTTACTGTTTGAAATGTATATTTTACATGACCCATTTTATAAAATGTATGTTAATGGCATATATTTTTTAAAACTAAATCTTTGTAACAAGGAAATATATCAACTAGAGAAAATTATTTTAATAATCTTACCTTGGAGTGGGGAGAGCAGGAGTGCAGATACTGGGTAGCTTCTATCTGTATCTCTACAAGGTTTACTGCTTACCGAGCACAAAGCAAGCCCTCAGGAAATAAGCTAGCACCGTTAACAGGCAATTAATTTTACAAGACAATTCAATACAGGCATAATTTAATGTGTGTGCAGGTCTGATCTCAGTCACTGGGTCACCACTCACAATCTGTGTTGTTCTTGCCATTATTATTATATTTTATGTGTATGGTATTTTGCCTACATGTCTGTGTACTCAGAGGCCAGAGAGGGCATCAGACAGTTGTGAGCCAATATGTGGGTGTTGGAAACAGAACCCAGGTTCTCTGGAATAGCAGCTAGTGAGTGCTCTTAACCTCGAAGACACTGCCCCAGCTTCCACATACTTTCTTTTTATCTTTTTGTTTGTATGTGTGTTTTAAAGGTTTTGGGGAAGAAAAAAAAATTAAAGAGAAAATGAGAAGATAAGCTAGAGGTCAGAAGTGGTGGTGTATGCCTCTAATCCCAACAGAGGCCAGCACATCTCTTTGAGTTCCGTGCTAGGGCTACACAGTGAGAACCTGTCTGTCAATCAATCAAGAGACAAACAAACATTCTCAAAGTTTATAATCCAGCAATCCAGGAAGCTAAAAACAAGCTCTCAAAAGCTTATACCAGGACACATAGATCAGGCCTTTCATGGCTGCCCAGATGGAAGCACCCAACATGGTCTTCAGCAGAGGAAATGTGGTCTAGTGCATCTGTACAAAGGAAGATCACACAGCACAAGAACTAAGAGAGCTACTAAGCCAGGAAAAATTTAAAGGGCCTTAAATGCTGGTTGCTGAGTGAAAGAAGCCAAATTCAAAGGCTGTAAACTGTGTGATACCAACTGTAAGACATCTTGGGGAATGTCAAACTGAAGGGGGGGGGAGGCTCAGTGGCTGCCAAGAGTTGGGAGACAGAGCAAAGAATTTTGGGGCAATAAAAACAACTCTATGTGATGCATATTGGATCCATCATTCCACTAAGTAAGAAGCTCCAGCAAATACTGATAGGTTGATGTTCAGTCTGTTTTTATGTGTTGTGACGCTAAATACAGGCCCTAGTTGCCCCCAGGGAGGAGATGCTGAGGTTGACCCAAGTAATGCTATGTAACCTTGGTCCCCAAGTTATCCCCATAGGTGAACAAAGATGCCTACAACCTATAGCTGGACAGAGACAGAGAGGTGGAGTTTGATTTGGGCTGGGGCAGGAGGCAGGACTTCTAGGAGAGGGAGAAGGTGGAGAGAAGACTCAATGGGTGGTTAAAAAATAAAAACATGGCCATGAGGGCTGGCCAACTGGAGTTAAAAGCTGTCCAGAGGCAACATGGCAAGTTATAACTCGGGTTATTGATAAAGAGTAGTAGACATAATAGCCATAGAGGGTAGCTAACTGCCCAGCTCTAGAGCTGATTAAGGCTTATTATAAATATAAAGGTTGTATGTCTTTTCTCTGGGAACTGAATGATCAAGGTGAGGTAGAAACCCTCAACTGAGATTAACTAATTACTACAACACTAATACACATCACGGACCATTCAGTAACAACATGTCAATGAAAATTAACTAACTAAACAACGATGCAGCTCTGGGCAGAATGTCATCAGGGGACTCAAGGGAGTGCCGGGGCTATACAGGGAATCCCTGTACCTTCCACTCAATTCTGCTATAAACTTTGTAAAGCTAGATATAAGTTCTATAGAAAAACATTTGCCGGACAGTGGTGGCTCATGCCTTTAATCCCAGCACTTGGGAGGCAGAGGCAGGCGGATTTCTAAGTTCATGGCCAACCTGGTCTACAGAGTGAGTTCTGGGACGGCTAGGGCTATACAGAGAAACCCTGTCTCGAAAAAAAAACAAAAACAAAAACAAATTAAGCTATATTTTTTCCAACTGTTTAAAAAAAAACAAACTAACTAACACTTACTTGCGACTATTGTGAAAGACGGAGAACTACAAACTAAGTTTATGTGGCGTTTTCCTTGCCGTCTCCTCCAGGTACAAGAGAGAAAGGTACGGCAACAAAGCGTGGGTTTGCCTGAGGTGCACCACAAAGGTGTGGGGGATTTGAAGCATGGGATTGGCGGGGTAGCAACCTGCCAGAGGGAACCTTGCAAGTTGGGTGGAGAGATCTTGGAGTTGTGAGTTAAGATTCTCCACTCATGGCGCACGCCTTTAATCCCAGCACTTGGGAGGCAGAGGCAGGCGGATTTCTGAGTTCGAGGCCAGCCTGGTCTACAAAGTGAGTTCCAGGACAGCCAGAGCTATACAGAGAAACCCTGTCTCGAAAAAAACCAAAAAAAAAAAAAAAAAAAGATTCTCCATTCGATAAAAAACAGGTTGCTAGTGCATGGCCAGCCAGGCCAGCAGGGCAGAGAGTTGCAGCACAAGCACGGGAACGGGCTAGTTCCTTTTTTAGTATTTCCTGCAACACATGCTTACAATTCAACAAGTGCAGGTGAGGGTTTTTATGCTGGGCGTGGTGGCGCATGCCTTTAATCCCAGCACTTGGGAGGCAGAGGCAGGCGGATTTCTGAGTTCGAGGCCAGCCTGGTCTACAGAGTGAGTTCCAGNTATATACACACACACACACACACACACACACACACACACACACACTTAGCTTAGCTATCACTTGATATAAACAAAGAATAATGTTGTATGCTATCATACTAAATGAATCCCATCCTGAAGTCATACAAGAGTACTACACTTCCTGACATGCATACAAGACAAGGAACATTTCCACCAAGCCGGGAAGGGGGGGGAGCCACTCCTCCCAGCAGCCAGGCAGAGCTTCACTTCCCGTTTCAGCTACTTGCCTTCACCACCTACAAAGTGGAGATTCTTTGCTCAGAACAGCATAAAAAGACTCTATCTTCTAGCCAGGTAGTGGTGGTGCACACCTTTAATGTCAGCACTCAGGAGGCAGAGGCAGGAAGATCTCTCTGAGTTTGAGGCCAGCCTGGTCTACAGAGAGAGTTCCAGTACAGCCAGGATGACACAGAGAAACCCTGTCTCAAAACAAACAACCAAACAACCAAAACCAGATTGTATCTATCTTCCAAGCAGAAAACAGTGAAGAACCTCTCTGCCCCAGGGGCATGAAGTCCATGAAGTCAAATGGGAAGTCTCCAACTTTAAACAGGGACAACCCAGTTAGGAATTTAGCTGTGAAGAACTCTATGGTCATGCAAACAAAACTGATGTAGTGAATCTTCAACTTGACAGAATCTTGGCAGTAAAATCAGTGTTAAGAGCAAACATCCTAATTCTATCTAAGATTGGGAGTACAAGCTTTGAATCAAGTTGCAGCCAATGAGAAGCTGTGGTTACAGTGGAACTGAGGCAAAGGTGGGTCACTAGACATGAGGAAGCACCCTAAACAACCACAGAAGGAGCACAGAAGCAAGGATCCTGTAAATAATTCCTCTGGGAAAAGCAAAACAAGCTCCCTTTGTCAAAGAGGTTGTAAATAGCTCCTCCTTCACGGCTAAAACTGGGGGGGGGGGTGTCGGGATTCTAACATGGTTTCTGTTTGGGCTGCAAAGGACTAGCCTTCCTTGGGAGCACAGGGCTGCCCTGTGTCCAGCACACACATACTACTGCACCTGCTTGTTGGGCTCAGGCTACACAAGAGATTTACCTGGTCTGTATTAACAGCCAAGAGCAAAGCACAACTTGTTGACCCATGCATGCATGCCAAGTAAGAACAGGTGACTGACACTGCCGCAAGGGCCAAATTTTCATAACTGAAGGGTGTCACTATGGCCAGGAGCTAAATTCACTTCGAGTGGCATCATGAGATGCCATGAAAATTAACACCTTATACGATTTCAATAGCATCTGTCACACGTAAATTTCTTTCTTTTTAAATCATCCTTGAACACAAGAAGTTTCTATTTCTGTGCATTCTTAGTTAACATAATAAAAATAACTCAAACTAGTGAGCAAAGACTGCTCAGTAGATCACGCAACAAATGGTGCTGAGGGAACTGGATATCCGCATACAAAAGAATAAGGCCAGACAGTTACCTTCAACCATATACAATAATTGACTCAAAGTGCCAAAAAGCCACACTTAAAACCTCAAACTCTGGAAAGAAAACTGTAGGAAATAATTCACGAACACTACATTTGGCACTGACTTCTTCTTTTTTTTTTTTTAAAGATTTATTTGTTTATATGAGTACATTGTAGCTGTCTTCAGATACATCAGAGGAGGGCAGAAGATACCATTAAGATGGTTGTGAGCTACCACATGGTTGCTGGGAATTGAACTCAGGACCTCTGGAAGAACAGTCAGTGCTCTTAACCGCTGAGCCATCTCTCCAGCCCTGGCACTGACTTCTTAAGACATGACACTAAACACACATATAAAAGGAAGAACAAATTGAATTTAATCAAAAATTGTAAACCTTTGTGCAAAAGAGTAAACTATTATGAGAGTAAAGGATGGGGCTGGAGAGATGGCTCATGATTAGAAGAGCCTGCTGGTCTTCCAGAGAACCCAGGGTTCAATTCCCAGCACCCACATGCTGGCTCACAACCATTTGTAACACCAGTTGCAGGATACCGAATGACCTCTTCTGACCTCCATGGGCACCGGGCATGGTGCACAGACATGCATGCAGGCAAACCCTCATACACATAAAAATTTTAAAAGCCAAGTCTTTTTAAAAACAAAAGTAAAAGAAACCCCCCAAAATGGGAAAGTATATTTGCAAGTTATATATTTGATAAAGGAATAATATCTGATAGATTATGTAAGAAGCATGATTCAACAATGCAAAAAGGAAAAAAGAAAGGTAGCTCTAAACAGACATTTCTCCAAAGAAAAAAGACAGATTGCAATAGACACATAAAAATGCATTGTTAGCCATTATATTAGATAGGGCTTTATTTCTGTGCAGAGACACCACGACCAAGGCAACTTTTATAAAAGACAACATTTATCTGAGGCTGGCTTACAGGTTCAGAGGTTCAGTCCATGGCAGCATGGCGATGAGATAACTGAGAGTTCTACATCTAAATCCTTAGATAGCAAGGAGGAGACTGAATTCCATACCGGGCAGAGCTTGAGCATAGGAGATCTCAAAGCCCACTCCCACAATAGTGCCAAGCATTCAAACACACAAGTCTATGGGAGACATACCTATTCAAACCACCACAGCTTAACCAATGAAAAACCACAATCAGACATCAATTTACACCTAAGAGGATAGCTACATTAAAACAAACAAACAAACAGAGTTGCTATTGGGTGGCTCAGAGGGTAAAGGCTTGCTACCAATTGCCTGCATCCAATCCCTAAGATCCACATAGTGAAAAGAGAGAAGTAACTTCCACAAGTTGTCCTCTGACCTCCCTCCATACATGCAGCATACATCCCCCTTCCACATTCCCCATCTTAAAAAAAAAAAAAAAAAAGTAAAACAAAACAAATCAACCAAACCAAACAGAAAAACAAACCCACTATGGTATGGAGGCTGCAGTAGGAAGACTTGCTTTTCTGTAAGCATCCTTCTAAAGGCCATCTGCCTCCCTGGCTGACAGTTATCAGAACTCTCCCTGGTACCCAGGCTGCAGGACTATCCCCACATAGGCCTGGCTGTGACTACTGCACTGAGGTATCAGATGAAGTTCCTCAGCTGCCCTGCTGCTTTCTACCCGAGAGTAGTAACTGCAGCTCCAGAAAGCATGGGGCTGGCCTGTGTGAAATGCATTGTCCTAGACATTTTACCATGTAAGCCTCCGTGAGGTTGAGGTGACAGTTTACCCAAATAAGGAGAAACAGAAAGCCTGTGATTAGTTTAAGGAGAGTTCTTCATTTGCATAAGGGGCTGTGCCATTCTTTGGTTCAGACAGTTGTTCTTTTTCATGAAATTCTGAGATAGAGAAGTCCGCCACACCTGTCCATTTCTGGTCACACTGAAGGCTGCTCAGCTCACTCTGTTGGTTAACACACTGGAGCTCCTGGACTGGTATTGCAACACTGGGACCAATAAAAGGCTTCTTGTGCCTTTTTCCTTGCTTCTAACTATATAATTAGCAGAGTTGGCTAGGCTGCTACCATAAAAGGAGAGGGTGGAAGCAGCCATTGTAGAGACAGTGACAATAAATACCCAAGGGCAGCTAGGGTGTCTGGGCAGCAGAAACAATGAAGGCTGTGAGGAGCTGAAGACATATGTAGGCCTGGGCTCTAGACGCACCAGAAGCTTCTCTCTCCAGGAAGAGCTCCTATAGGCCCAAGAACTGCAACACTAGCTTCTATCAAAGGATGGAGAGCCTAACACCCTAGGCCAGAGGACTGTGACATGTGTCACTATCAGGGGCTGTGGGTCTGGACAGCGTAAGCCCAAGACCTGTTTCACCTGCTGTTTCAGGGTAGGGGATCCCAGTAGTTGAGGTCTGTCCAAGACCTGTAAGAAGCACCTGCTGCTATCTGCTGCTGTTCACAATGTTGACTAACCAAGCTGCTGGACACTCCCAGTTCAAGTAAGAAAGTATGTGGTGAACCACCAAACCATGGCTTAGTCATGTTTCTAGATGCTTATCTTTAAAAACAATTTTTTTTATTCTGTGTGTGTGTATGTGTATGTGTGCATGAATGCACGTGTGTACCCGCACAAACTTATGCAATCCCATGTCCAACCTGTGCCACATCACCTATGTGGAGATGAAAGGACAACTCTATGGTTGTCCTCTTTCCAGCCTCACACAGGATCCAGGGATCACATTCACAAGCTTATATGACTAGCCCTGGCTTCTGAAGTCTAACACAACTCCACCTTAAAGTCTAGGACAACTCGTACTTAGTCTTTAAGTCTCTCATCTAGCAATCCATCCAGTAGGCGTGGGAACTCAAGGTCCTAGGCAACAAAGGCCCTACCTAAAAATAATAAAAAATATACAATGTCATTTTCCAACTTAAACACAGAGTTGCCATTTGGCTTAACAATTTCTCTCCTAGATATAAATACAAAGGAGCTGAAAGTAAATCCCAGCACTTGGGAAGCAGAGGCAGGTGGATTTCTGTGAGTTTGAGGCCAGCCTGGTCAATATAAGTTCTAGAACAACCAGGGCTACAAAAAAACAAAACAAGCAAACAAACAACCCAAATATTTAACTGCTTAAAAAGGAATGGATAATAGCAGGGCTTTGGCATGCAAGGGTTCAATCTACAGCACTAAACAGCCTAACACTTAACCCTTGACTGCTCTTTCAGAAAACCCAGGTTCAATTCCCTCATAACCATCTGTAACTCCAGTACCTCTGAAGGCAACGCAAACACATGGTGCACAGGCAGAACACTCATACACATAAAATAAATTAAAAAGTTAAAAAACAAAAACGAAGGTTTGCATAATGATGTAAATGTGCCGAATGTCACCGGATGACATATTTAACAAGCTAAAGCTCAGTAGGTAAAGTCCATGCCATCCATGCAAGCATGAGAACCAGTTCAGACTCGCCAGCACCCACATAAGTACTCCCTGAGACCTTGGTGGTCCTATCTACCACAGGCTTCCTGGAAGCACCAAGATCACTGACTATAGTCCCTTGATCACTGCAAAAGGAGCCTTGCCTTATAGATTCTATACCTGCTTCTGACACACATTTGTATACTGGTTCCTATACTTCCTTCAGCCTCATTTATTTTCTTTCTTTCTTTCTTTCTTTCTTTCTTTCTTTCTTTGTTTGTTTGTTTGTTTTTGTTTTTGTTTTGTTTTTCGAGAAACGGTTTCTCTGTGTAGCACTGGCTGTCCTCAAACTCAGAAATCCACCTGCCTCTGCCTCCCAAGAGCTGGGATTAAAGGCGTGTGCTACCACTGCCCGGCTCACCCTCATTTTCTTCATCTATCAAGTGGACATAATGAAACCTGTCCACTAGAAAGAGGTTACATGGCTTGAAAGCAGATGGCAAATGTTAGCATTCTGAGGCAACCTGCAAATGGTCTTGTAAGGACCTGAAGCTCAATGCACATTCCACCAGGCCTGGCAATACATAGGTTTTAAATTTCTATTCTGCAGCCATGTTTCTCAAATTAGGCTCTCCTAAAACACAAAGACACTGAAGTGTTGATGCACATAAACAAATTCCAAGTTATCTTCTGAACCACAGAGCTGTGCCATATGTACATATGAATGCTCACACGTATAAAGTAAGAAAGATAAAACCACTAATACAATGTTTGTAAGTACAGAATATAGTGCACATTGCTCATGGATGTTAAGTACAAATTATGGCACATTACTTGGGAAGAACAGGAAAGGCCCTGTCCTGCCCATGGCAACAATCACCTGGAAAGCAGGAGTGTACCACGTAGTGTGTAATATATCTGAAAAGCTGTTTTCCTTAAGGAGGGAAGGGAAGGAGAAAATAAGTTTAAAATGGAATTAGAGTTTCTTAAATTCAGTGGTAGATGCTCAAAGAAGTTTCTTAAATTCAGTGATAGATGCTCAAAGATTCAATGTTACTCTGTATTCCTTACCACATACTTGAAATAGCACAAGTAAAATTTTAAATGAAGTCTGGTGTGTGGTGTACACCTGTAATCCCAGGACTTGGGTAGCAGAGGCAGAAGGATGCCTGTGAATCAAGTCCTAGTCTACATAGCAAATTCCAGGGTAGCCAGAGAGCTACATTGTGAGATACTTGTCTCAAATAAATAAATAAATAAATAAATAAATAAATAAATAAATAGATAGATAAAGGCTGACTTCAGAACCTAAATAAATAAATAAATAAGCTGACTTTAGAACCTATTTTCTCATCTCCATACATTCATTAGATAAACAAAGACACTAAAACTCAAACAGTTAAAAAAAGTAATTAAGAATGATTAATAATTGATGAGATGTCTCACTGGTTAAGAGCACTGGCTGTCACTGCATTGACTGAGATTCTGTTCCAGCACCCAAATGGTGGCTCCCACTTATAAATCCAGTTACAGATGTCTCTGGCCTCTAAAAACATCAGGCACAGACATAGTACATTTATATACATTCAGGCAAAACATTCATATACATAAAGTAAAACAAATCTTCTTAAAAATATGACTAGATATCAAGCTCATACAAGGAGTTAAAGTTGTCCTTAGAAAAAAAAGTAGAACACAATAAACAAAATTGAAAGGAAAAGTGTTAAAGGAAAACAGGAAAGACAAATCAATAAAATTTAAAAATAAAACTCTCCTGAGTCATTCTAGATGAGCGGTTTTCAACCTGTGGAGTGTGCCCAGCTAAGTTCTCTCCTGGTTTGCTGTTTTCACGGGATAATATCCAATAATCCTCACAAACTCAAAGCCCCTTTCTACCATTAACTTCTTCACCAAAAAGCACCTAACACACCGTACTTACATTTACCCTAACCCAAAGAGCTCCACTTTATTTTATGACAGATTATTCATTGGAAGACAGAGCTGCTGCTGTTAGAATTAACAAGTTCCCATTAATCTGCTCATTCACTCAACATCACTGAGGACCAAGTCCGAGTTCCTGGGATACAGTAATAAGCAAGCACTCTACCACTGACCTGTACCCACCCTATCTAATTCCTATGCACAGGATCCTATAGCCAAGGACAAACACTTTTCCAATTTGGTGGTACGAAGTACCCCCTATTTCTTCACCTAAAAATCTAATACATTAGTCAAACACCATAGTAGAGTGAACAGCAAGTAACTCATTTCTATTGTGACACACACACCCCAAGTGAACAGCAAGTAACTCATTTCCATTGTGACACACACACCACGAGTCCGAAAGGCAAAAATCTGACAAGCACCATCCCAACAGACAAGAGTGGAGCTCTATTCTTCATGGGTGGAGTAGAGGCTCCAAGCTGAGTACCAGGCTCCCTCCCTCACTGCTGGGCCTCACAAGATCCCTGGCAACATTTAAAAAGAAACCCAAAAAGCGTTTAAGCAACGCAGACAAAGACAATAGCTGCAATGCCAATGTTGTGCATGTTTCTAGAGCTTCATTTCCAACAGACAAAAAGAAAACAATTTAGATGTCCAACTGTAAGGGATGCTTAAAGCATGCTGTATTCAAGTAGTAGAAGACAAAGACATTAGATATTAAAATTTGTAAGCCTTCTCTTGATGCTTGATGTTTTAACACAATCAGTCCAACCACCAACATCTGCCAACCATCTTCATATCACCATCCTAGCATTTTAACAAATATTTCTACAGTGGCACCCAACAGACCTGCGATAGCTCTGCAGACCTGCCCCTACCCTCTCCACCTCCCCAGGAGTTGGGGAGCAGTGTCAGTGGGATCCAGCAATCTCCTTTTTTGGAGGGATGGGGTGGTGGTGGGATTTCAAGACAGGGTTTCTCTGTGTATCCCTGGCTGTCCTAGAACTCACTTTGCAGACCAGGTACTGGGATTAAAGGGTACGCCATCACTGCCCTGCTCCAGCAATCTCCTGAGTGTCGCTTTACCTCTATCATCTCAGCCACAGGGCCAGCTCCAGGGTACTTAGGCAGATCCTATTGGACAGTCAACTGCTCAGCTCTGTTCTACAAGCACAGAGAGACTCCAGGCTGCATACAGAATGCTCACAGCAGCAGCAGGTTAGGAAACACAGAAAGCACTTCAGCACTCATCCCTGGGCAAGTGGCTGAGCATTGTACGGCAGATCCCGCCCACTCCTACCCCTTATCTCAGTTTTCCTTTTAGTGGTTTCAGTTATCCATGCTCAACTACAGTTTCAAAACTACATTGGAGGGCTGGCGAGATGGCTCAGTGGTTAGGAGCGCCGACTGCTCTTCCGAAGGTCCCGAGTTCAAATCCCAGCAACCACATGGTGGCTCACAACCATCTGTAATGAAATCTGATGCCCTCTTCTGGAGTGTCTGAAGACAGCTACAGTGTACTTACATATAATTAATAAATAAAAATATTAAAAAAAACTACATTGGAGGAGCTGGAGAGATGGCTCAGCGGTTAAGAGCCCTGACTGCTCTTCTGAAGGTTCTGAGTTCAAATCCCAGCAACCACATGATGGCTCACAACCATCTGTAATGGGATTTGATACCCTCTTCTGGTGTGTCTGAAGACAGCTACAGTATACTTATATATAATAATAAATAAATCTTTACAAGGGTAGGGAGAGGAAGGGGTGTGTGTGTGTGTCCCTACTCAAAAAATAGCCATCCATGGAATGGAAAGGCTAAAAGTCTTTGGCTTTGGGAAAGAAAAGAACATCTGCCTAAGTTGCTAAGCACTCCTTTGAAACTGTGAAGAAGAAAAGGAAACTGGCCCCCAGTTCTGTTGTGAAAAAGTCACAATGTGTGGTAAGGACTTAAGTCAGAAAGGACATTAAATTTATGGGTAGGAGATATGCGTAAGTGACATGTTCCAAGATGCTGGAGAAGTAGTTCAAATGAAAGAACAACTGCCTACCATCCAGGAAGCCCCGGGTTCAATCCAGGGCACCACACACCAGGAATGGGAGCAAGCACCCATGATTTAGCATTCCTAAGATGGAAGCAGCACACAGCTCTTCTCTGCTACATAGCTTGAGGGTAGCCTGGAGAACATGAGATCCTATCTCAAAAGAGGGAGAAAGGAAGAATAAAGAAAGGAAAAGGGGGAAAGGAGTGGGGAACTGAAAAGAGAAGAGAGGGATGAAAAGAAGTCCCAAATATGCCAACATACTGCACAAGAAAAGCTGAGACACAGGGATGTCCACAAGAGATCTTCGAAGACAAGAAGTCACTTACTGCAAGTGAAATAAATATGGATGTTCCGCTTCAAACAGGCTGACACTGAACATTTGCCTTGTTTAATGTTAAGCTGTGTGCCTAGGGGTTATATATGCAGGTGCCTGATGAAGCCAGAGATAATGAATCCCCCTGGAGCTAGAGTTACACGTGGTTGTGAGTCACCCTACATAGGTGCTAGGAACCAAACTCAGGTCTCAGGAATCCTGCAAGAGCAGCAAGTGTTCAATCTCTGTGGCCTTTTCCTTACTCCCACTGTGCTATTCTGAAGAGCATCACAGCATGGGGGTGTACACTTAACAGAAAGCAGAGGCTATGGTATAGGCTCAGACAGCTACTGGGGCTCTTGGGTCATAAACCCATAATAGGAACTACAGCACAGCACTACAGCTGAAGTCTAGAGAACATTCACATGACTTCTACAAAGAGGGCGAGGGGGAGACTAAGATAGGTTATATGTGAGTAAGTTTAAAAATACCACACATAAGCCAGGCGTTTAATCCCAGCACTCGGGAGGCAGAGGCAGGCTTTCTGAGTTCAAGGCCAACCTGGTCTACAAAGAGAGTGTCAGGACAGCCAGGGCTATACAGAGAAACCCTGTCTCGAAAAATAAAAAACAAACAAAACAAAACAAAACAAAACAAAACAAAACAAAACAAAAACCCCACATATAGGGCTGGTGAGATGGCTCAGCGGGTAAGAGCACCTGACTGCTCTTCCGAAGGTGATGAGTTCAAATCCCAGCAACCACATGGTGGCTTACAACCAACCGTAATGAGATCTGACGCCCTCCTCTGGTGTGTCTGAAGTCAGCTACAGCGTACTTATGAAGAATAATAAGAAACAAAGCCTTGGACCAGAGAGACCAACGGGAGCAAGCAGGGCTGTCGGGAGCAAGCAGGGCTGTCCGGAGGAAGCAGAGCAGAACGGGGATGACTGGAGCCAGGGGGGATGGCCGGAGCAAGCAGGGCCGGAGCGAGCGGGGCCAACCGGAGCAAGCAGAGCCGATCGGAGCGAGGGGGGCCAACTGGAGCAAGCGGGGCTTGGGGGGGACGGAGCGAGCAGAGCCGGCGGAAGTGAGCGGGGTCGAGCAGATCGAGCAGGGTTAACCGGAACAGGGAAAAAAAAGCCCACATATATAAATTACTAAATAATGCCTTCTTTGGTTCCTGTCCAGTTTACCTGGCAGGTTTGCAAGACTCCTCAGAACACTAGAAACAATTACACCTCCCAAGATGAGGTCAGAACTCAGAATGGTAGTTATATAAGACTCTAACCCCTCTTTTTCATGTTTTAAGTTTTTACAAAGATAAACTTTAATTTTAAGAAAAAAATTCCAGGGCTGGTGAGATGGCTCAGCGGGTAAGAGCACCCGACTGCTCTTCCAAAGGTGATAAGTTCAAATCCCAGCATCCACATGGTGGCTCACAACTGTAACGAGATCTGGCGCCCTCTTCTGGAGTGTCTGAAGACAGCTACAATGTACTTACATATAATAAATAAAATAAATCTTTAAAAAAAAAAAAAAAAAGAAAACAATTCCAGATCAAAAAGTATAGGTAAGCCGGGCGTGGTGGCGCACGCCTTTAATCCCAACACTAAGGAGGCAGGCGGATTTCTGAGTTTGAGGCCAGCCTGGTCTACAAAGTGAGTTCCAGGACAGCCAGGGCTATGCAGAGAAACCCTGTCTCGAAAAACAAAAACAAAAACAAAAACAAATAGGTAATTTATCTAAGATTCCATTAAGGAAAATTCCAAACTTGCGTGTAGATGGTTTAGCTTGGTTAGTAAGGAGATCACGGCACACAATGTTCACATGTAAACAGGTACACACACACCCTCTTCCTCTAACTCACTGTCTCACTTAAAAGTAAACCCAGCCAGAAGGAAACAAAAAGACCCAACACTTTCACTGCAAGACCATTTCCTCCTCTTCTCTGTTTTTTCAAAGACAAAGTCTTACTATGTAGCTCTGGCTGGCTTAGGACTTGCTTTGTAGCCCAGGCTGGCCTCAAAACTCTGTCTACCTCTGCCTGTCAAGGGCTGGCCTGCCTAAAGACCAGAAAGTTTAAGAGAAACCAACCTTGTAATATAACCTCATTTTTTACTTTTTTTACTTACTTTTTAAAAAGCAGTGTTAAGGCCTGAACCAATGCACTTCATTAAAACAATCCATGTGCCCATGTTAAGTTCACTTGACCTGGCCTTAATTCAGAAAAGTGAGCAGTGAAGAAGAGATACTACATTCTGAGTGGAACTCTCAGCTCCCACATCCACACTAGCTCTGGTCTGAGGCATCTAAGTGGTCCACGTGTTCTGACAACTGGCCAGCTCTGGGATCCCATCAATAGATCCTTGAATGGTAGTTCTCAATTTGTGCCGCATGTCAAAACCACCACACCCTCACCACCTGTTAGGTCAGTCCCCAGGAGAAGGCTCCAGTTCTTAATCCCAGTTATCAATCAGGGCTTAAAAGGCAGGAAGAAGGGCTGGCAAGATGGCTCAGCGGGTAAGAGCACTAACTGCTTTTCCAAAGGTTCTGAGTTCAAGTTCCAGCAACTACATGGTAGCTCACAACCACCCATAATGAAATCTGACGCCCTCTTCTGGTGCGAGTGGGGTTGGCCAGAGCGAGCAGAGGTCCTAAATTCAATTCCCAACAACCACATGAACCACATGAAGTCTCACAACCATCAATACAGCTATAGTGTACTCATATACATAAAATAAATAAATAAATCTTAAAAAAAAAAAGGCATGAAGAAGTATAAAGCCCACCACGCACGCTCTGTTACCTGCAAAGCTGTGAAAAAGGGCAGCAGACATGGACAGAGACCCCAGGTTTATGTTATCCCAGGTCTGGGTTGACAGGGACCCCGCATGCTGGGCAAAGGGCTCGGCTCCAGGGAAGGGCAGTATCAGCCTCTGCACTTAGTAAGGAAAAACCACATGGGATCTCTGAGGCTTAAGTCATTTATTTTGGTGTTCTGTTGTTTTGAAGAGTTGAGGATCAAACATAGGGACCTTTGAATGGCAAGCAAACACTCTAACACAGCTATGCTCCACTGACCCCTGAAGATCCTACAATCTCAAAACCCAAATCTCAAAATCTGGCTACAAATAAGCATAGCAGTGAAGGCATCCCTATGTTCTATAGTATCAACTGAAGGACCTAACTTACTCCATTTTAGAATAGGCAGCCATGTTAGGCCTTAAGCCTCAATTTCCCAGGACTGCCCAGGCTTCTTGGAAAAACCATAGAAAAATAGCAACCAATCAGCAACTGCCCTGACATCTGGCTGGGGGCTTATAACAGATACAGAAATAGTTCCTATAAGGTAACCCTCTCTCCCTCCAGGTAGGAACCAATCAGAAGTGTACAATATCTTAAGTGTACAAATATCCCATACCATAAGCTCAACCAATCCTGATTGAAGATGACCCAACCACAACTGGAAAATCCCTAACTGGGTTTAAAATGGGTCTGTGAGCCCCCTCCCCCATGGTTGCCATTTTGCTTGGATGGTTGACCACCCCCTTCATTCCCCCACCCATCCTCCACCCACTCATGATGGCTGTTTCTACAGAACAAACGCTCTGTATCTTTGCATATTATTGAGTCTGGGGTCTTCTTTCAGCTATTCTTGGACCCTTACAAGACTCAACACAAATAAACGATTTTGTGCTGATTTACTCATCATAAAACATTCTAACTAAATATAACAATTCTATCAAAACAGTAACAAATGAAAATTAAATAATGCTAACACTAGCAATAAGTTAAAAATTTGAAAGCTGGAAATGTAGCTCAGTAGCAGAGGCTCAAAATATCCTCAGTCACCTCCAACCACGAAAATTAAACATTTCAAATAGCTTCCTTTAAACACTTTGAATTATCAATACCACACAGATTTTTAAAAAATAAATAAGTCATCCAGGCTGGAGAGGTGGCTCCGCAGTTATGAGCACCTACGACAGAGAACCCTGAGGTCTGTCCCCAACACTCATACCATCTGGCTCACACCTGCCTGTAACGCCATGGGTGCCAACACAAATAAGACACACATAAGACACAAGAAAATATTTTTTTAAATCTTTCTCATTTTCACAAATTATGGTAAAATATATATAATACCTAATTTAACATTACAACCACTGTTTTCTTCCCAATATAGGACTCAAACCCAGGACCCTAGGTACGCTCACCAAGTAGTATGCTGTGGGCAGCACCTCCGGCTGTCAGCCACTTTTAACTACACAATCTATGGCATTAAGTACATTCACTCACCTTAGTGTTTAACTATTGCCACTACCTGTTCACTCAACTTTTTTAACATTCTCCGTTGAAACTGTTAGGGTTCATGGCACCCAATTTTCTCTTTCCCCCAGCCTTTGGCAATAACCATCATGATTTCTGTCTCTGTCTGTCCCACTGCCTAGGTGGTTCCTATAATATGCAGCACTGTATAATACTTGTCCTCTGTGCCTGCCTTTCACACAGCAGAATTTCTCCTCTTCTTAACAGTGAACAGCAGCCCACTGTGCATCTACACCACGTTGTTTATCACATCACCATCAATGGACCATGGATATAGCATTCTCATTAGTTCTTTCCTGTTGTTGCTCTTTGGTTTGTTGATTTTGTTTTTGTTTTTTGTTTTGTTTTGTTTGTTTTTTTTGGTTTTTCGAGACAGGGTTTCTCTGTATAGCCCTGGCTGTCCTGGAACTCACTCTGTAGACCAGGCTGTCCTCGAACTCAGAAATCCACCTGCCTCTGCCTCCCGAGTGCTGGGATTAAAGGCATGTGCCATCATAGCTGGCCTCTGATTGTTTTACATATTTGGCACTTTGAAGCCACACAGACAAAAACAGAAACTGATATTTTTTAAAGGGAGAAGGGCATATTTTCAGCTATAAAACCTTAATAGGCTAGAGAGATGGTTCACAGGTTACGAGCACTGGCTGTTCTTGCAAAGGAACAAGGGTTCATTTCCCTGCACCTATGTGGTAGCTCACCACCATCCTTAACTCCAGTTCCAAAAGATCTGACACCTTCCTTTGGCCCCTGAAGACACTGAATGGGAATGGGGCATAGAATTACAGGCAGAAAAAAATGAAAACATAAAATAAATATAAAATTTTAAATGTATATGTATGTTTTTATTTTAAAACAACAACAACAACAAAAAAAAACCTAACAGGGTGTTGAAGAGATGGCTCAGCGGTAAAGAGCACTGACTATTCTTCCAGAGGTCCTGAGTTCAATTCCCAGCAACCACATGGTGGCTCACAGCCATGTGTAATGGGATCTGATGCCCTCTTCTGGTGTGTCTGAAAGACAGCTACAGCATACTCATCATATATATAAAAAACAAATAAATTCTTTAAAAAAAAACAAAACTGGTCAACTTGTAGCCAGATTAGTGAAGAACATATAAAAACTACCACTGGGGGGCAGGGGCTGGAGAGATGATCAGTGGTTAAGAACACACCAGTTGCTTTTGCAGAGGAACCGGGTTCTGCTCCCAGTACCTACATGGTGGTGGCTCACAACCACCTGTGACTCCAGTTCCAGGAGACCTGATGCCTTCTGGCCAAGCACCAAGCACCTATCTAGTGCACAAACATACTCCCAGGCAAATACACATACAAATATGAAGTTACTAGTATTAGCAGTGAAAGGAGGCTGGAGAGACAGCTCAGCGATTCAGAGCACACATTGCGTTCAGTCCCCAGTCCTCAGGGGAGCCAGAAACTGCAGCTCCTGGGAACCCAATGCTCTTCTGGCTTCTGCAGACACTACACCCATATTCACAAGCCCATATAGAAGTACACACTCATACATACAATTTTTTTGTTTATTTGTTTGGATTTTGAGACAGGATTTTCCTGTGTAGCCTTGGCTGCCCTGGAACTCATTCTTTGGACCAGGCTGGCCTCAAATTTTAGGGATCTGCCGGTGGTGGCACACGCCTTTAATCCCAGCACTCGGGAGGCAGAGGCAGGCAGATTTCTGAGTTCGAGGCCAGCCTTGTCTGCAGAGTGAGTTCCAGGACAGCCAGGGCTACAAAGAAAAACCCTGTCTGGAAAAACCAAAAATAAACAAACAAATAAATAAGCAAACAAAAAATGAAAGGCAAATAATCACTGCTGAACTTACAGCCGTTAGTAATTAGTAATTAGTAATTAGCCATGAAGAACAACATCCCTCAGATCTGTTAACCTAAATGAGACATACCAGTACATGAAGACATAACTACCAAGACTTAAATAAGACACTGGGCTTGGTGGTGCACACCTGGTATATCAGCACTTAAAGAGGCTGAAGCAGAAGCTGGTGAGATGGCTCAGCGGGTAAGAGTTCAAATCCCAGCAACCACATGGTGGCTTACAACCACCCGTAATGAGATCTGACGCCCTCCTCTGGTGCGTCTTAAGTCAGCTACAGCGTACTTATGAAGAATAATAATAAACGAATCCTTGGACCGGAGAGACCAACAGGAGCGAGCGGGGCGGCCGGAGCAAGTGGGGCCGTAAGGGGGGGGTGGCTGGAGCAAGCGGGGCTGGCTGGAGTGAGCGGGATCGAGCAGAGCGAACGGGGTTGACCGGGACAAGGGAAAAAAAAAAGAGGCTGAAGCAGGATGATTAATAAATAAACATAACCAAATGAACTTACTCCAGATATGCAAGATTAGTTCAAAGTTCAAAAATAATATCCATTACTGCAACCAGAGAAGAAAAGTTCTATAATCCTATTAATATGCAAAAAAGGGTTAAACTCTTAACTACTTTCACAAAAAAAACCTCAGCAAATTAGAAAAGGGAAGTTCAACCTGATTTTCAAAACAATCTTCAAAAAGCCAACAGTGAGAAGTGAGATGTTTTCTCACCCATTCCAATTAAGAACAGGGCCAGAGCAGAACAGTGGTGGCACATGCTTTAATCCCAGTATTTGGGAGGCAGAGGCAGGTGGATTTCTGAGTTTGAGGCCAGCCTGGTCTACAGAGTGAGTTCCAGGACAGCCAGGGCTACACAGAGAAACCCTGTCTCAAAAAAAAAAAAAAAAAAAAGATACAAGGTATTAAATAAGTCTAGAATTTGAAACTTGAAGCATATTATCATTTATACTAGCGCATAAACAAACAAATCTATCTCTGAACTCTAACAAATGCAAAGGCCCTATATGAAGGAGACGCTAAGATTTTAATGAAAGAAACAAGGATCTAGAGCAGTAAGACCCAACCTTCCGAATGCTGTGTGACCCTTTAATACAGTTCCTCATACTGTAGTGACCCCGAACCATAACATTATTTTCATTGCTACTTCAGGAAAAGGGAGTTGGAGCTAAGAGTTTGGGGGACAGGGAAAGAGAGAGAGGTAGGAGGAGGGGAGGAGAGAAGCCAACATGGAGGCAGACATACAGGAAGATGATCCTGATCCCATGTGGTTTTAAACAGCCACAAGTAGCTCATATTGTCACAAAGATTAGAATAATTGGGTAAAGCTTTATCTTTATCAGTTGGCTCTGAAATAATTGTACTGGCATCTTGTAAATAGTGATCTTATTGTTATATAAATCTGATTGGATAATTAAGCTTTAAGTGTCAGTTTCCTATTGGATAACTAGATGTTAAGATGGCTGATCGTGGGGTGTGTGGGGCATTGCATGAAAGCAGGATCAACCCACTAGCTGGGAAAGAGAGTTCAACGGTGAGGACACGCCAAGTGGGACCCGCCAGGACATAGTGCTGTGGCAGGAGAGGTGGTGGGTTGACTTTTTAAATATTTCCCACTACAGTGGTGCATGCTTTTAATCCCATCATTTAAGAGGCAGAGGCAGGTAGATATCTGTGAATTCAAGGCCCAGCCTGGTCTACGGACAGAATTCCCAATCAGAGCTACACAAGGGCATTTGGTGGGGTGGGGTGGGGTGGGGTGGGGTGGGGGTGGCGCAGCACAGATTCTAGAGGTTGGAGAGATAGCTCAGCAATTTAGAGCCCTTATTAATCTTAGGCCCTAGGTTTGATTCCCAGCACCCATACAGAAACTCACAAGCATCCATGCCTCCAGTACCAGGAGATCCGCACCCTCTCTTGACTTCTCACACACATGTTTGGCATACAGACATTTAGAAAGAACACTCACACATATAAATTAAATAAATAAACCTAAAAAAAATGAAACAAGCTGGGCGTGGTGGCACACGCCTTTAATCCCAGCACTCGGAAGGCAGAGGCAGGAAGATTTCTGAGTTTGAGGCCAGCCTGGTCTACAGAGTGAGTTCCAGGACAGCCAGGGCTATAAAGAGAAACCCTGTCTCGAAAAAACCAAAAAAAAAAAAAAAAAGAATAGAAGGAAAAAAACAGAAATAAAAACAAAGACATGGTAGAATCTTAAACAGCTCCTGCTAAGTGACATCATCATATGTGACTTTCTGGAAAAGCAAAATTGTGGAGACAGTGAAGTGGGCCTCCATATACATGTGCATACATGTGCATGCACACACACACATCATAGGCACACATACATATGCATGCATACAATACACATGAAAATGGAGAAAGGGGAAAAAAGAACGAGAATAATATCAATCTAGTCATGAAGGCAGAGCTCTCATAACTTAACATCGATTACTAATTTACTTCATCTTGAGACAGGGCCTTGGGCTTAGATGTATCTCAGTGACAAGTGTGTACACCTAACATGTATGAGATCCTAGGTATGGCCACTAGAAAAGCCCTAAAAGGCAGTGTCTTACCATGAAGCCCAGACTGGCTTTGAATGCACCACCTTCCTGTCTCAGCCGCCCCACTCCTGGCTGTTTTGTCTAGTTATCTCTTATAAGCCCCAACGCTCAACATTGATGCATTGGAAATCAGAACCACAAATTAAATTGCTATCACTACTCATCTACTAGAATGGCAAAAAGCCAAAACAATAACCCAGGGGAAGAAGTGAAATAAGACCCCATTTTCTGTTTTATGAATGCAAAATGACACAGCCACTTTGGAAGACCCTCTTGGCAGTATTTTTAAAAGCCGAACATATTCTTACCATATAATGCAGCAATTGTGTTCCCTGGTGTTTATTCAAAGGTGCTAGAAGTATGGCCACACAAAAACTTACACGTGGATGTTTACAGCAGCTTTGTGCACAAATGCCAAACTTGGAAGCAACACTCTATTCTCCAGTAGGTGAGTGGATAAACAGACCAACATATCTATACCATGCAGTATTACTTAGCACTACATAAATCAGCTAAGCCAAGCCAGGAAAATACATAAAGGATCTCAAAAGCAGGCTGCCAAGTGAAAGGTAACATGAAAAGACTTAATGATGGCAACTTAGAATATAGCCCAGGGTATGGCAAACAGAAGAAACAAAGAAAGGACAGGTATTTGCCAGGTGTTCAGGAACAGGAAGAAAAAGGGGAGTGGGGGGATGATTAGGTGGATAAAAGAGAACTGGGTGGTCAACAGAACCATCTTGTCACATATTTCCTGAGCTCCAGGATGTGTAACACCAGAGTGAATCCTACTTGACTACTTAATGGCACCAGGTCCATCAAGTTGATCATCGTATTCAAGACCTTAGTAATGGAGAAATTAGGCACAGAGGACACATGGAAACTGAACTGCCCACTCACTTTTCCATAAACCTAAACTGCTTGTCAAAACTCAACGAAGTTCATATACCTTGAGGAGGACACAAAAAGGAAGAGAACTTTTTTTCTTTTTTTCTTTTTTTGGTTTTTTTTTCCAGACAGGGTTTCTTTGTATAGCCCTGGTTGTTCTGGAACTCACTCTGTAGACCAGGCTGGTCTCGAACTCAGAAATCCACCTGCCTCTGCCTCCCAAGTGCTGGGATTCAAGGCATGTGCCACCACTGCCCAGCTTAAGAACCTCTTTATTTAGACTGTAAGAGTGTGTGACAGCCGCCGGGCGGTCTACAAAGTGAGTTCCAGGACAGCCAGGGCTACACAGAGAAACCCTGTCTCAGAAAACCAAAAAAAAAAAAAAAAAAAAAGAGGGTGTGACAGCCATCTTGCCCATGAATGACTGCTGCCTCCCAAAGAACTCCTGAGGAAGCTAAAGCTGACCTAGGGGCCGGAGTCCTCCGAGTCTTGCTCTCCAGGCCACCATGCCCTCAATGATCTTGCCCTTTAAAGTCTCTGAGGGGGAAGGGGTCACCTCAACCTTAACATCTATCAGCCTGAAAACAAGAATGATTGGCTCCAATATTAAAAACACAGACAAGGAAAAATAATCTAAGGCTAATCTGAAAGGAAAAACCAAACCAAAGCAAAAAATACTGTTCCTGAATACTGAATTACAGCTGTGTGAACTTTGTCTCCTGAGCAGAGGCTAACAGGTCACAGATCTCATATGGCTTCCCTTGGCTGCCACAGATCAAAAGCCAAGGGTGGCAATGGGTAAAGGGTTCTCATGCAATTTCTAACCAGAGACCAAAGGCCGAGTATAGTTCATTGTGAGAACTTCCTTCTCTTTTCGCACAGACAGACAGACAGACACACACACACAGATGCACACAGACAAAAGCACATGAGTGTACACACCCCAAGCTACCCAAAGCCCATTTCTCCTTTCCATGGTGGCCCTTACTTCTCCCTTGTGCCTGAAGTCTTCCCACCCCAATCCTCACTCAAGCTCTACTCCAACAGAGAGACAACTGAGTCCTCATGACCAGAGGGAGCCAAGGAAAGAGACCTCTTCTTAGAAGTACCAGCTAACAAGGGGAAGGATCCAAGCCGAATATGAGGTTAAAATTCTAGTGCATTAATACCATCAGACAAACATCATTAATGGCTACCTACATCACAAAGGCTATTCAGATTTGGCCTTTAAGTGGTTGTTGTTGTTGTTGTTGTTGTTGTTTATTGAGACAGGGTCTCTCAACAAAGCCCTAGCTATCCTGAAATCAAGACATGTATAAACCAGACTGGCCTGGAACTCAGAGAGATCCACTGCCTGCCTCCATCCATGGTGGATCTAAGGCACATACCACCACACTCAGCTGGTGTTGGATCCCCACTGGGACTGGAGTTACCACCAATTATGAACTATGTGGGTGCTGGGAATTGTACCTAGGTCTCTAGAAGAGCAATCAATGCTCTTAACCACTGAGCCAACCCTCTGGCTATTTTCCTTTTAAAAATATGTATAATCCTTGGGCTGGCGAGATGGCTCAGTGGGTGAGAACACTGACTGCTCTTTCAAAGGTCCCGAGTTCAAATTCCAGCAACCACGTGGTGACTTACAACCATCCGTAACGAGATCTGACACCCTCTTCTGGTGCAACTGAAAACAGCTACAGTGTACTTATATATAATAAATAAATAAATCTAAAAAAAATATGTATAATCCATTGGTAAAAGTATTCATGAAAAAAAATCAGAACAGTCTCTAGTTCCAATTATAAATTTAATATCTAACCAAAGAGACAAAGTAAAGTGATGTAATGGAGACATGATTTGAGAAAGGAGAGAGCAGAGAAGTTTACAGAGAGCTGAGGAGATGGCTCAGTTACTGCTTAAGCATGAGAATCTGAATTCAGACCCCTAGCACACATATGAAAGCCACATGTGACCCTACATGAATGTCTGCACCCCTGTACTGACATGGGAAAAGAGAGACAGATCCCAGAGTTTGTCAGCCAGCCAGACTAACCAAAAACACAGAGAGCCTATCTAAAAGGGATTAAATGCAAAGCAAAAGAACAGGGCACCACCATACGTGTCCTCTCTGGCTTCTGCATGTGCACACACAGGCACACATGTCTGAACACAAACACACACACACAAAACACATCCAAAAATCTCAACTAAAACAAAGAAAAAAAAGTAACCTAATTTCTTCAACAAATTTAATAGAGAGGGAAACAGATGGCAGAGAAACCTATAGATTAAAAGATTTAAATAGCAGGGAAAGAACCATATTTGGATCATGCTTTGAACAAGCTGTTTTTAAGAGGTTATTATAGGACAATTGGGAGACAAACAGTGGATGTTTCATTCCACTCAATTGACTACAGGCAGGCACGGTAGCCATCACTGGCAAGTCCTCCAACATTCGGCATGCTGAGGCAGGAGGATTGCTACTGATCAAGACATAGTGAGCTACATAGTGAGACTCTATTTACTTAATTTATTTTTCTTTCTCTTGCTATTACATTTATTTATTACAAAACAAAACAGAAACCACAACCACTAAGGGTAGTATTGTGGCATACAATTTAAGTTCCAGCTAGTCAGGAATCTGAAGTGGAGAGACCACCAGCCCTAGTTCAAGACCAATCTGGTAGACAAATATAGTAAGACATCACTGAGGGGAGAAAGAGGAGTATTTCAAGAACACACACCCTTTCCCCAGAAAAACATAAGCCTTGGGAATTCAGATTTTTTTTTTCAATGCAAGGATAGAAAACAGGGGCTTTGTGCATATAGGATTAAGAAAGAAAAAAAAGGTTCTACCACCAAGCTGCAATCCCAGATATGATTGAGATGGAAAGTAAGGGCATGACTTATTAGGCAGGGTTACTCCAATCAGTCTGGTATGACCACAGCACAGGAGCTGCCTGGTATCACCTATTAGAAGAGAAGAGCTGTACTACAGTACAGCCACAGCAAGTACTGGAGAGATAGAAATTCTGGACCCCTCATACAGGAACTTGGCATGATGCAGCCACTGTAGAAAATGGTTTTGTTTCTCAGCCTCCTAAAATCAAGTGTAGAAAGTGGAAGGAGTCTAGGAAGATGTCCTAGTGAGTACAGTGATTGTTATGCAAGCATGAAGACCTGAGTTTAGATCTGACTCCCGAAGACAAGGTGGATGGTGACAGTGCCTGTCTGTAATCACAATGTGAGGCCAGAGATTGACGAAGACAGGTGGATCCTGGGGGCTGAATGGCCAATCAGTCTAACCAAAACAGTGAACTCCAAGTTCAGAGAAAGCCTGTTTCAAAAATAAGGTGGAGAGCAAAAAGGAAGATGTGGTGTGAACCTCTGACCTGCAAATGCATGTGATTACACCACATGTACACACACAAAAGAAGGAAGTATAAAAACTGGTTAGCGGCTTCTTTAAACTAAACATGTAGTTACCATATGGTGCTTTTGGGCATTTATTCCCCCAAAATGAAGCCTTATGTTCACACAAAAATATGTACATAAATGTTTATAGCAGCTTTATTTGTAACAGTCAAAAACTGGAAAGCACTCTTCTGGAATATTCTTCAATTAGTGCCTCCATACAATGGAACACTACTGGGTAACAGAACAACTACTGGCACATAAGACAAGCTGAATGACTCTCAGAGAAATTTCAGTGACAGGAAAACAGCCAAAGTTACAGGAGACAGGATTCCATTTACATCACATTCTCAAAAGAGCAAAGTTACAGAGAGGAGGACAGACTAGTGCCTAGTGCTTGTTAAGGGTTAGGGATGAGAAGGATGTGTCTGACTATGGGCATCAGAGAGATCTCCAAGTTGATAGAATAGATGTATCTGTGTGTGTGTGTGTGTGTGTGTGTGTGTGTGTGTGTGGTTCCCCACGAGGGAAACAGGATGAGTATCCAAGATGAACCTAACCTAGTTCTGTATCTTCATTGTGGTGGTGTGTATGAATTTACAAATGTCATAAAGCTGTACTCAACACACATTTGCATGTGAAACTGGCAAAATACGAAATGTTACAAATTATGAAAATATTAGTTGCCTGGTTCTGAATTAAACTAGTCATTGAGATGTTATGTGGGTAAAACCAAGCAAATAAGACTACAGTGATCAATCACTCTCATTTCTATAACGTCCTACTAACCTAGCGATTATCTCAAAAGAAATAAGAAACATAACTACGGGCTGGGGAGATGGCTCAGCGGGTAAGAGCACTGACTACTCTTCCAAAGGTCATGAGTTCAAATCCCAGCAACCACATGGTGGCTCACAACCATCCTTAACGAGATCTGATGCCCTTCTGGTGTGTCTGAAGACAGCTATAGTGTACTTACGAAGAACATAAATAAATCTTTAAAAAAAAAAAAGAAAGAAAAGAAACATAACTACATATGAAGAGGTTAATTATGGTAACAAGTACAACAGTTGTTTCTTTTTTGTTTGAAATGTGGTAATAATGGTTTCTATTTTCATGAGCACTTCTACTTACTAAGGTGATAGGAAAGCAGGCATTTCTGCACTAATTACAAACCACTATTTCAGGAAGGGCCTAAGCTAGAATTCCTATGTTTTGTCATAGGAAAACATATGTGTAATCTCTGGGCAATAGACACCATAAATGGCCCCCATTCAACTTTTTAGGACCAAAGTTCTTCGTATTCAAGTATTACTTATATCATCAAGAAATTTCTCAGAATTTAAAGGTGATTGTAAATTAATAAATAGCCTAGCTTAAAGCCATCTTCAAATTCAATATATAATCATTTAAAAGTCGTTATGTGTAACAAATATATACAGTGAAGCCTTTTTTATGTTCCACAGGTGCTGAGTCCTTAGCAATAGTCTCAAAAACTGAAAGAGCAGTCTACTGTTCTCTCAACTTCTCAGGAGGCTCTGAGCTGTCCAGTCAGCTCTGCAGAAACACACACATATGCTACCACCAGGCTTCAAAAGCAGCATCCTTCACGGCCCATTTCCCATAAAGAACACCCCACTCCTATGTGTACGTGAGTTAGTCTAGTGTTTGTGGGTATGATCCTGGAATAGTTTCCGCCACTAAACACTACTCTATCAGTCAGAGAGAGAGCTGTGTGAAGTCATACAACAGCCAGCTTCTCTATGTCCCACAGGGGAGGTGCCCATGATTTTCCTCAGCTTCGGCAGCTGTAAGAATGCCTACTATTCACTGCTCTCGTGTCTACCTCATCTCTACAATTCTCAGATTGTCTGAGAAAGAACTCATCAAGGAAGACAGCCACCTATCTGCCCAGTCCAGGGCCACCAAGAAACCCGTAACACTCCTTCCAAGAGCCTTTCTGGGCCGGACACCAGGGCAGGTAGCTGTTTCCTGAAAGCAGCTGGGATGAGGGCCACCCAGTGCACCAGGACCCTGACCTCTCCCTCACCGTCTCACATCCTTTTCCTTCCTCTCTTCCTTCTGGTGTCCTAATCCCCATCTAAGCATAGGGCAGATTCTGAAATGCTCTGGGAGATGCTTCCCTTTGCATCTCCACAGCTAGAGCCACAACAGGAGCTGTAAAGGCCTACCTGTGCCAGTGACTCCAAAAGAAACACCACTCACCCACCAGTCACACAAAGTCTCACATGAGGTCTCTGAAGGAACAAAACTCAGCTGGAATTAATTCAGCAATTCTCAACTATTAATTTACAGGTAGCATAGAATCCTCAATATGATGTCTTCTTGAAAATACATTTCAGTATCCCAATCAGTAAAACGAAAGAGCCGGAAGAGTTCGGTTCACTGAAGAATTACAGTAAACTGCATGTTCAAACACACTAAAGGCAGCGGTAAAGTCTTCTAACTTCTTTCCTACCAACTTGTGCTCATCTGCCGGCTGCTCAGGTGTCCAGCAATGTCAGCAAACCCATGGTAAGGCTACAGAAACACATCACAACAGCAGCGCTAAAGAACCACCAAGTTCCCATGCTTGTAGCTCTATGTATCCTTCCTTCTCTACCACAAATACCGCTAAACCTCTAAAAAAAAAAAGGGGCATCTAGCTCATTTCTATGGACAAGAAAGTGCTGGCGGACAGCATCCTGCAACACAGCCAGCCCCTAGCAAAAGGGTCCATGAAAACAATCGTCTAGCCAGGCGTGGTGGAGCACACCTTTAATCCCCGCACTCGGGAGGCAGAGGCAGGTGGAATTCTGAGTTTGAGACCAGCATGGTCTACAGAGTGAGTTCCAGGACAGCCAGGGCTATAAAGAGAAACCCTGTCTCGAAAAACCAAAAAAAAAAAAAAAAAAAAAAAAAAGAAGAAGAAGAAGAAAAGAAAACAGTTGTCTAAATAAAGAAATAAAAGGAGAAAGCTGGGCCTGGTGGGTCAGGTGTTATCCCTGCCATCAGGAGACTGAGCCTGGAAGATCCTAGTATCAAAACCCGCCTGGGCTACAGAGTATGTTTAAGACCAGCCTGGGTAACTTAGTGAGCTCAAACAGTAAAAAAGGAAAAAAACCACAAGGGAATACAGCCCATTGGTCAGAGGTCCTTTTATAACATACACAAGGCCCTGGGTTGAATCTCTGAAATAAATAACAGACGATGCAAATACCCTCTGGACTTGGGTTTGCAGCTTCAGGGGGCAAAGGATGAGAGACAGTAAGTAAATCCAGAGTAATTTCATTAAAAAAAAAAAAAAAAGACTTTAGGATGAAATCCAAACACTTGTTTCTTTCCTTCCTTCCTCTCTTCTTCCTCTTCCTCCTCCTCCTCCTCCACCTTTTTCCCCTTTTGTGGCATTACTAGAGATGAAACCTAAGGTACCATACAAGTGATGTCCCACTGGGCTACTGAGAGTGTCTATCCAGTGAATAAAAGGAAATACATACATAAAGAGGGTTAAACAGGATCTTGCACTTGCAAGAACATGAAGCATGTTAGGGGAAACCAAAAGACTCAAGAGCTTGGACACCTTTACAAGTTGGCTTCAAACGCTTAATGAACACTCAGGAGTTTATCAGCCACTGGCCCAAGAGACATGAGACATAAAGGACAGAGTTCTACTGCCATGTCCCAAGTCCCTACCTGGAGAGTCCACTCAAGAATGCAGGCACGGGAATTTGTTCCTCTACCAGCAGGGTACCAGTTAAACCCCAGGACATGGGAGATACTGCTAAGAGTCACATTACATTTAACATCCGAACAGTGCTGGTCCTCTGAACAGTGCTGTATTCTCTGAGACTGAAAAATCTTTATTCTACAAAGAATCTCCTTAAACAGGGAGGTAAACAACTCAAAACAGCTTGGATGTCCCTGAAACTGACCAGATTCACTGTGCCACTCCCTGCAAAAGTAAACAAACAAACAAACAAAGCTGAGAACCCACTCAGAAGGGCAGAGCTCAACTGCAATGACAACTAGGGGACCAGCTGGCTACCTGGATGCAGAAGAAACCTGGAGAAGATTTAGACCAACTGAGGCACCTAGAAAGGACTCTGTCAACCTACTTAGCTGCCTGCAGGCTGTGCCGTATGCTCCAGGTCCCTAGCTTTGAGAGCTGGATAGGCTTTGGTGATGCAGGTGTCTCTGAGTCATTTCTGGCTCCTTTAAGTAACCTTTCACCCATATTCTTTTAAGTAACACGCCCCCCCCCAAAGTCAGACTTCACCAAGTTTTGGCTTTTATGTTATTCACACTTCGGTCTGTTTTGAGTTCCCTATCTAAGGTGAGTAGACATGTATGTTATGTCTCCCCAGGGAAAGGTCTGTCCACAATGAATAGCACCATGCTGAGGTCCACTCAGAAGTCCTACTGTTTAAATACCTGTAACTAAAATAGCAAAACTGCCGGGAGGTGGTGGTGCACGCCTTTGATCCCAGCACTTGCGGGGCAGAGGCAGGCGGATTTCTGAGTTCAAGACCAGCCTGGTCTACAGAGTGAGTTCCAGGCCAGCCAGGGCTACACAGAGAAACCCTGACTTGAAAAACCGTAAAAAAAAGGAAAGCAAAACTAGGCTGGCAAGATGGCTCATCAGAAAAAGCTGTTTGCCATCAAGCATGGTGAAGTGAGTTCAATCTACAAGATCCTGAATGCCAACTCCCAACATGCTGTCCTGTTACTTCCACTCCCTTACTTTGGCACATATGTACACACATGCATGTGAGCACATGCATACACACACATACACATACACATACATACACACACACACAAAATGAGTAAACGAAAACTTTAAAAATAGCTAAACTCCCTTAAAAGCTAAGAAACTGGACCATGTAGATCAAAGAAAGAAAAAAAGAAAGAAAGAAAGAACGAACTCACTGAAAACCCAAAGTCTCTTACACAGCATCTCTCACACTAGGAGGGCCACTCCTAACTGCTGCTGTCTTCTTCAGGGTAAGAATACAAGTCTGATAGAGTGATAAGCCGCTTAGCAAGTTTACAATCAGTTTTTAAGCAGTAATCCCTCAGGGAAGTGAACATTCCTCCCTGATCCTTCTGAGGGCAATGCAGTATCCAAAGCTTCTGCGTGGGAACTTTTTCAGGATTGGGGGCAGCCAGCACTTTGGATTTATAGCGTATCTTTTCTAGAAACAGACCCGAGGCGTCAGTGAAATGCAGCTAGGGACCTTCCAGGTATTATTTGACAGCGGTTACCTAAGCAGAGCTCACTCGAGGAAGACAAGACCACCAGGACCCTCAGCATTAAGTTGTTGCCACTAAACCACAGGTTTACGTTTGCCATGGAAAGGCTAACAGGATGGAACCACAAATCTTTCATGAAAGGTAATGACCATGGAGAGCGCCCTTGAAGCTGGGCAAAAGTGCCTGAGCCAGGAAGAATCTCCTCGAGAAAACGAGGGCAGCTAGGAGGCATTCCCCAGCATCACTCCTGAACCACATGACTGCATTTTTCCATAAAAGGTGGGAGTTGTAATAGTAGTGTACTGAGCAGACACCAGCCCACTACAGCAGATGGAACCCACCAACTCATTTTACCAGACCTTCAAAAAGGTACACACAACTAGCTCTCCTTGCCAAAACCAGGGCAGAGCTGAATGGGTGAATCTAAGAGAGTTCACACAGGATTACTAATTGATTTCCTGAGGCCTCACTACAGATCAGTACCTGAAAAATGAGAAACAATTTCAAAGCTGGTTTTCCATACTGGAGCTACACAACCACACTCTACACTTCTCACAGACACACTACACCAAGATCCCAAAGCATAAGTTTATGAAAAGGAAAAAAAAAAAAAAGAAGAAGAAAAGACTCAGTAACCTAATCCAGCCAACACAGGGGCTCTTCCCAAAGGGAAACCAGGCTGGAAACATTCCCAGCTTATGTACATAATTCACTAGGGCTCAGGTAAGATTCCATTTTGTAAGAGCTGAACTTTAAACACAAAGTCACTGGTGGTGCAACATTCACACACTAACACCAGCACCCCTAAATGAAAACCACTGCTACCTCTGCCACAGTGACAACCTCAGAGTGAGAAGCCGCCAACCATGAACTCCTGCAAAGTTCTGTCAGGGCTCAGAAAAGCTCACCATCTATGACAACTTCAAGTTAGCTGTCACTCAGTGCTTTCTGCTCACAACAGACAAGGCAAACACTGGCTTTTTTTTTCCCTTAAGTAAATATAAAAGATGGGCCAAAGGATCAAGAGCAAGCAGTGTCTTTCAGGGCTGACGAGATTTTCGTCGTGGGTTGGGGGAGGGGAAGGAGCATTCTGGATGTTTCTATTCTTGGCAAGAAGAGCACCTCCTGGTCCTAACCATCTAAAGACGCTAAGGCAGAAACGTTCTCAGGAAGTTAACTAGCCCAATGCTAAGGGGCTTCATCTTGGGGTGTGGTGGTGGGAGCAAGGTGTGGAGGACAGAAAGGGATCAGAGGGCAGGCTGAACTCTAGAGCATAGAAAGATCCAGGAGAAGGACAAGTGAGAATGCATCGGGAAGGTGTGGACAGTTAGGAGAGAAGGAAGGTAGAGATGACTACGAAAAGGAGGGGATAGCTCCACCTTTTCCAAAGGAAGTCCAAAGAAAGCTCCACCGAGACTGCTCAAGCTATGAAGGAATGAATGGCCACCGATGCTCTGGAGGCCCCACCGGGGCTCCCCATCCCCCACCCCTTACCCCCCCCCCGCCTGTGGGCGTGTTCCCCGCTGTGCGGGTGTGCCGACCCTCCAAGGCGCAGGCCACGACGCCAGCACTCACCCTACGACTCCCTGGTTGTAGTTCCGTCGCTTCCACGGGGTCCCGCTGTACACGCCCCCGCCGCCGTCCGCCCGTCCGCCCCCGGCCGCGCGCCCTCCGCTGGGCTGCAGCAGGCTGTAGTTGAGTCCGTAGGTGCTGGCCTTGTTGTCACGTTTCCTCTTGTTGCTGCTGCCCGAGGCCGGGTCGGCAGACTCGGAGGCGGGGAGTGCGGCTGCAGGTCGCGGGGACGAGGGCGCCGATGGGACCGGCGACGCCGAGGGACCAGCCGCTGCCCGCCGTGCCCAGGCCGCCGGCTGGTGGTGATTGTTGTTGTTGTTGGTCGTCTCCAGGGGCAGGAAGTCCCGCTGCTCCGTGGGCACGGCGAGGCCGCCCAGTGGGCGCTCCCCCGAGCGGAACATGCCGGCCGGGGCCGGGGCCGTGCCGCCGGGGCTGCCGGGGCCGCTGCCGCTCCCGCCGCTCGCGCTGCTCGCGCCGCTGCTGTGACAGTGGTGGTTGAAGTAGAGGTTCCTCAGCCCCTGGGTCGTCTCCCAGATCTGCATCCACAGACTATTGGACGGTCCGAGCTGCTCTGGCTGGAACCAGGCGATCCTCGGATCCATCAAACGGCGGCGGCCGCTGCCCCCGCCCCTCCTGGCCGCCCGCAGGGCCGCCGCCGCCGCCGCCTCAGGCGCACGCCCGCCCTCGGCCGCCGCCGCCGCTGCCACCCGGGTTCCGCCACGGGCGGCGCGGTAGCACAGGGAGCCTGGCCGGCGCCGGCGGCGTCGCTCCCGCCCTCGGGGCTCGCAGGCCCTCCCCCCTCCCTCCGCCCCTCCGCCGAGCCCCTGTCACCGGGGTTCCCGTGCAAATGGCGGCGGCGGATCCCGAGAAGGGCGAGCGGCGGCGGCGGCGGCGGCGGCGGCGGCGGTGGCGGCGGCGGCAGCGGCAGCAGCGGCGGCGGCGGCGGCGGCAGCGGGACGCGCCTGCTCCGTAGCGTCCGTGCTGCTCGGCCCCGGGGCGGGGCCTCCGCCGGCTCCGCCCCTCGCTCCGCTCCGCCCCGCCCCGTCGCCGCGCTCGCCCCGCCCCGTCCCTGCTGCCAGCCGTCCGCGGGCGCCCCGAGGCCGCACCGCGCGTCACAGAGGCCGCGGCAAGCTGCGGGCAGCAGGGCCGCAACCGCCCGGTCAACCGTCCCGCGCTAGCTTATCTGGGGTCGCACGTACCTGGACCTCCGGGCACCTCGGACGCGCGCGCCGCCGCACGGCTTCGTTGCCGCTCAAGCGCCGCCGAGGCACACGAGGCGACTGCCGACTCCGCGGAAAGTGACTGGTTTGCGCCGCCCACCCCGCTCCGGACCGCCCGCTCCGCCCCTCGGTCCGGGCGCGGTCCCGGGACTCCGGGCCGCGCGTCGCGCGCGCACGAGAAGGGAGGGCTTCCGCTCAAGGACCGGGTTTGCACGCGGCTGCACGCGCACCTCGGTTCCGGAGCGGTCTCAGCGGCCTCTGGGTCGCGAGTCCTGGCACCGCTGCCCGGCTGGAGGGCCACATAGCGCGGCTGTTCCAAGGTGCACTCACGGGCTCAAAGCCCAACTTTCATAACTAAGACTACCAGAAGCCTTTTAAACCTAAAATGACTCGACAGTTGGTTGGTGATCGTTTTTCATTGAGTGCCCATTTGTGTAGCTTTCTTCTGGCGCGAAAAATAACCAAAAAAGGGGGTAAGGGGTGGTTGTCAGTACTTTACATTCTCCAGAATAGAACACTTACTGTGCGCATGCTTCAAGCTCGCTGCCAATTCCAGTCCCTGATTGACACTTTGGTTTTGGCTCTGTGCCCAGTTCAATATCCTGGAAAGTTTGGGTGGGAGGGTTGTGGTTGGTTTTGTTTATTTACTTATTTTGCAAAGGATTAAAAATCTGTTTGTCACAGAATGAATCATTGCTCTACGTTTTTTTCTTGCAAAAAAAAAAAAAATACAATGACCACTGGCTGAGCTAATTGTAACTCATTAAAGTGCTTGGGTAGGACACGAATGCCAGACTCCAATTCATGGCTATCCTCAGCTACATAACAACTTGAGATATGAAAAGACTCAAGCCCTCCTTCCCTGGACACACACACACAAATAAAGACACACTGTTAAATATGTTTCCATTTCTTCCCCGAGTCTGTACAATACATGTCAAAATGCAAGACATTCATTTATTTTGCACTTTTCCATAAATGTCATGTTATATGTCACTGCCATTGGTATTTTTTACATTTTTGTATATTTAATTTTTTCTATTACAATAGTACCTTAACAAAAGTTATTACTTGTTGTATGTGAGCTATTTTTTTTCTTTCAGAAAATGTGAAGGACTACTAGAGTCTAGCAAAAATGACCAAATAAGATAATATACAAGAGCACTTTATAGGGGCTGGAGATGGCTCAGCCTTTAAAGCCTCTAAGAATACTGGCTGCTCTTTCAGGGGACCCAAGTTCAAATCCCAGCACTCACATGGCAACTCACAACTGTCCAGTTCCAGGGGATTTGACACACACTTACATGCAAGCAAAACACTAATGTACATAAAAATAAAATATTTAAAGCCAGGCGTGGTGGCGCACGCCTTTAATCCCAGCACTTGGGAGGCAGAGGCAAGTGGATTTCTAAGTTCGAGGCCAGCCTGGTCTACAAAGTCCTGAGTTCCAGGACAGCCAGGGCTAAAGAGAAACCCTGTCTCGAAAAAACAAACAGGGGCTGGTGAGATGGCTCAGCGGGTAAGAGCACCCGACTGCTCTTCCGAAGGTGATAAGTTCAAATCCCAGCATCCACATGGTGGCTCACAACCATCCGTAACAAGATCTGGTGCCCTCTTCTGGAGTGTCTGAAGACAGCAACAGTCTACTTACATATAATAAATAATAAAATAAATCTTAAAAAAAAAAAAAAAAAGAAAAAACAAACAAATAAAATAAAATAAAATATTTTAAAAGTACTTTATAAAATCAAATGTGGGTGAGCTACCACCCTCAGGGATATCATACAGCAGCAAGGAATGCTAGCTGCCCAACCCTGCCTAGTCTGCCCAGTCCTGCCTGTAACTTAGCCACTCCTCCAGTCTGTCAGCAGATCCTGGGATGTCTAGCCTCCACACAGAGCTAAGTTAAGTGACCTTAGAGAAGTTAATCAACCAGGGTATTTAGCAGATTTCTGTGAATTTACTGCCTGGTTGAGGAGGCACAGAGAGGTAAATATTCAAACTCAATCCATTCAATTAATTCAATAAATATGTCAGAGGCAATTATATGTCAGGTTCTGAGGATACAGCAAAGAACAATGTTGATAAAGTCCATGCCTTCATGGACCTGTATTCTAGTGAGTGAAGCAAGTGTATAATCAAACTCTGGTCAATGCTAAGGGGGGAAAAAGCAGGCTAAAGGAATCCTATTTTTAGATGAGCTAATCAGAGAAGGCTGCTCTGAGCTAGTGTTATTTGAGGAGGAACTTAGGTAAGAGACTAGGCCATGACCATTTACAGAATGATTTATTTGATGGAGTAGCAAGTCCAGAGGTCCTGAGGTAGAAATCTGATTTGTGTACATAATAATAAAACAATTTAATTAAATATTGAATGTGTTGCATAGACACTTACAGTATATATTCTCAAAGATTCCTTAAAATTCATCCGACCCAGAGATAGCTTGTTTGGTAAAGTGCCTCCCATGTAAGCATGAAGACTTAAACACCCACATTAAAACAAAACAAAACAAAAACAGGAATAGCCAGGCAGTAGAGGCACACTCCTTTAATCCTAACACTCAGCAGGCAGAGGCAGGTGGATCTCTGAGTTCAAGGCCAGCCTGGTCTACAGAGTGAGTTTTCAGAGCTACACAGAAAAACCCTGTCTCAAAACAACAACAACAAGGCAGGTAAAAGTGGTTTGCGCTTGTAATCTCAGCACAGTCAACCGAGGCTTCTTGGCAAGCTCCAGGCCCTGGTCAGAGGCTCTGTCTCAAAACACAAGGTGAGCCGGGCGTGGTGGCGCACGCCTTTAATCCCAGCACTCGGGAGGCAGAGGCAGGTGGATTTCTGAGTTCGAGGCCAGCCTGGTCTACAGAGTGAGTTCCAGGACAGCCAGGGCTATACAGAGAAACCCTGTCTCGAAAAACCAAAAAAAAAAAAAAAAAAAACCCCACAAGGTGGACTGAGCTGGCAAAGATGGGTGAATGAATGAAGCTACCTGGATCCACTAGGTAGAAGGAGAGAAACCACCTCCCTGAGTGACCTCTGGCGTCCACGTGTGTGCAGTGGCATGTGTGCCCCAGACACACACACACACACACACACACACACACACACACACACACACACCAGCTATAGTGACACAAGTCCAGCTGCTTGGAGGACTATATTATTCCAAACAGTCTACCTTAGATTGACGAGGAGAGAAAAGAATACAGCTATTACAAACCAAGGCCTTTTTCTCCAGAACCCTGTTTGTTTTCAGAGTGCTTTTTCCTGTAAGGGAGAAGGTCGAGTTGATAGCCTTAACTTGAAGCACTAACCTTCCACACAGTTCAAGTGTAGTAGAGAAGTGAAAATCAGCTAAGCACCATGGCACAAGAAAGTTAGCAAAATGGGAGATGACGCATACAAATTGTCACATGATAGTCTCGTCCGTAATAATTGTCATTATGACTAAATCTATGGCGGTATGTGATTAAATTACTCCTCTCTGGTTGATAGGGACTGTGAATGAGATGGGCCTCCCAGTGTGAGTAGACCTCACCCAGTCTCACCAGCCACTGACTGAGCACCTGAATAGAAAAAAAAAAAAAAAAAAAAAAAAAAGCTGAGGGAAAAGAGAGTCCCTCTCTGTGCCTAGTTGCTCCTGCTGGAACATCAGTCTTATGCTCTCAATGGGACTGAGGCCACTAGCCCTCCTGTTCACATGACACACCATTGGCCTGCCTGGACCACCAGGGTACAGATGGAAGAGCATCACGTTTTTCAACCGTTCTAAGCATACAAACCATTTCCTTTTAATGCAATATAGATGTGTGTGTATACAGACACGTATATGGCTGGGCGGTGGTAGCACATGCCTTTAATCCTAGAACTTGGGAGGCAGAAGCAGGCAGATTTCTGAGTTCGAGACCAGCCTGGTCTGCAGAGTGAGTTCCAGGACAGCCAAGGCTACACAGAGAAACACATCTTGAAAAACCAAACCAACCAACCAAACATGTATATGTATACGTGTGTGTGTGTGTGTGTGTGTGTATGCATATGTATGTATGTATGTATGTATGTATGTATGTATGTAATGTTTCTGTCTTTCTGGAAAACCACAATACAGACTTTGGTCCTTAAAATGGCCCTAGAGGAAGAGAATACAGAATACACACAGTGATCTCTGGTATTAGTGGTAGAACCCTTTAAATGTAGAGCCTATTTAGAAGAAGTTGACATGCCCTCAAAGGGGATATCAGCAGTGTATTTGTTTTGACAAAACACCTGAGTGAAGCACATTAAGGAGGAAGCGTGTTTTAGGTTCCGGGCTTCAGAAGGTCCAGCCTATCATGGTGAGAAAGGTGTGGTGATGGGGACAGCTCAGTCTTGCTCAGTGGGAACCTGAGGTGAGTGGTCATCCTACAGCTGAGCCGGGAGGCAGAGAATAAGCAGGCTAGAACCAGACCGCACAAACCTCAAAGCCCATGCCTAGTGACCCACCTACACGAGCTAGGTCCCAGTGCCCTATGCTAGGGACCTACAGTAGCTAGGTCCCGTGTCTCAAAGGATCCATAGCCTGCCCTGCCCAAACATTATCACTGTCTGAGGATCTAGTAAATATTCAAACCCATAGCCTGTGAGGGGCATGTGGTATTCAAACTGTAATGGGCTTCTGTCCTTGTGTCTCTGCCTTGCTTCTGTCTCCCAGCCACTAAGGAATCAAACAATTTTGTTCAGCTATATGTCTGAGATATGATGTACTGCCTCATGACAGGCTCACAAGCATTTGGCCAATAAGCAATGAGCTGACCCCTCCAAAACTATGGACCAAAGGAAATCTTTCCTCCTTGAAAGCTGAATCTTTTATCAAATTTTGCCACACTAATGCAATGTTACAGATGAAATTGGTTTTGTAATCTGATTAGATATAAACATGCTAACAACTCCATGTCTAGGTTAGTGCTTCTCAGCCTCCCCAAAGCTGTGACTCTTTCATACAGTTCCTCGTGTTGTGGTGACCCCCCCTACACACACACCCATTCAATTATTTTCTTTGCCACTTCATAACTATAATTTTGAGCCAGGCGGTGGTGGC
>LR749497.1:103674-113943 GCA_902729485.2 Mus minutoides | reverse complement strand
TGGCAGTTGAGAGAGAGAGAGAGAGAGAGAGAGAGAGAGAGAGAGAGAGAAGAGACGCCCGGCAGTGGTGGCACATGCCTTTAATCCCAGCATTTGGGAGGCAGAAACAGGGGGATCTCTGAGTTCAAGGCCCACCTTGTCGACAGAGTGAGTTCCAGGACATGCAGGGCTACACAGAGAAACTCTATCTCAAAAAAAACAAACAGAAAGAAAGAAAGAAAGAAAGAAAGAAAGAAAGAAAGAAAGAAAGAAAGAGAGAGAGAGAGAGAGAGAAAGGAGCAGTGTGTGTGATGAAATACTGAGATTGTTAAGCCAGAAGAAACACAAAGTGGAATGTATTGACATAGCTCACTACACAGGAATTCTGCTGCCTTCCTTTCCCTTCCTTTCTTCTTCCTCTTCATCTTTCTTATTTTTTTTGTTTTTTTTTGTTGTTGTTGTTTTGTTTTGTTTTTTGAGACAGGGTTTCTCTGTGTAGCTCTGGCTGTCCTGGAACTCACTCTGTAGATCAGGCTTGCCCTGAACTCAGAAATCTGCCTGCCTCTGCCTCCCAAGTGCTGGGATTAAAGGCGTGCGCCATCACACATGGCTCTCCTCTTCCTCTTTGTAGGTGTGCTTCAGTGTACATACAGATGTATTAGAGATTGGATCCAGAACCTTACAATTGCTAGAAAAGTTCTCTGCCACCCATGTCCACCTTTAAACCCCATTCTGCCTGTAATGTTGCAGTTTGCATGGGTGGCTCAAACGTGGACCAAAATGAGACCCAGTTGGAGCAAGCTTAAAAAAAAAAAAGCCATGCCTTGGTTTACTGTAAAGGATAGCACCAACCATAAAGCCTAGAGAGTTAGAATGTTGGCCTAACATGGGATTTCTGTAAGGGCACCAAGGAGTATGCCCTAGAAGGAATAAATCTATGAGAACAGCCCAGCAGCATCCTTGAAGGACTCTATTTGCTCTTCACTATAGACCAGAGCCTCTAAACAGGGGCTGTCATCACAGAATTAGGAATCCTAATGCAGTGTGAACACAGCTGAATTCCCTCCTCCTACCCAGGTGGCAGTTTGGATGCTTGACCACCGGGGTGAAGGGGAAGCGGCTTCCCCAGTAGAGCGCAGTGAGGACATCATCACAATGTTGGGACTCACACATATGGTATTGGCTACGGTCGATCGTGTTCTTAGTAATGAAATAGGAGGGACTGCCTTGTTCTGCACAGCTCTGGGCATTCCCTGTCTGAGACTGCAAGAGAGTGAAGAAAAGATGGACACAGGGGGAAGTAAGTCTCCTTTAGGGTACACACAGGGGACATTGGGATAGGATTGCCTGGGCTGTCTGATGAAGAAGTTGTGACCGGCTAGATGCTCACAGCATGCTTATTATTTACAGAGAGGAACAAGGAGGCTGGTTTAGCTAATGTCAGCACGAACAGTCAGTCTCTGTAGGGAAGAGTCTTCAGGCTGTAAATAACATGGGAGAGCAAGCGAGAGTGGATTCACACCATCCACATTTGCACTAGGACCAGAGGAAGGCCTTGCCTGAGAAAGGTCTTGACACTCCCACTGCCTTGGGGCTGAGGCACTGGGACTCTTGATACAGTCATCTCCATGCTAACAGTACATGCTCAGTCTGGGCTTCAGTCCTCCCTACATGGATGACTAACTCTTGGAGTCTCACTCGATCTATATAAGCAGGAAGTTGGAGGTGAAACAATCACAAGTCTACCTTGAACCCTAACAACGTGAAGTGAAGTACAGCCCCTCAGTGAATCCTTGACTTCAGCCAGTTTATAGACCCAGAGTCCCATTGAGAAAAGGGGAAAGCTGGTCCCCTTAAGGAAGGTCCCATTTTGGGGGGCTGGAGAGATGGTTCAAAGATTAAGTACAGGAGCTGCTCTTGCAGAGGACCTGGGTTCAACCCTGCACCCACGTGCTAACTCATAACCAGCTGTAACTCCAGCTTCAAGACATCTGACACCTTCTTCAGACCACCAAAGGCACTAAGCATACAGATGTTAAACATAGATGAACACAGGCTAAACACTCATACACATAAATAAATTAATAAACGGAATTTTTATTTTTTTGTTTTTGTTTCTTCTTTTTCCTTCCTTTCTTTTCTTTTCTTTTCTTTCTTTCTTTTTTTTTTTTTTTTGAGACAGGGCTTCTTCATGTAGCCTTGGATGTGGTGGAACTCCCTGGCCTCAAACTCAGAGATTCACATGTCCCTGACTCCTGAGTGCTGGGATTAAAGGCATATGCCACCACCACTCGGAATAAACTGAAATTTTCTCTGTATAGCTCTGGCTGTCCCGGAACTCACTTTGTAGACCAGGCTGGCCTTGAACTCAGAAATCCGCCTGTCTCTGCCTCCCAAGTGCTGGGATTAAAGGCGTGCACCACCACGCACGGCTCAAAACTGAAATTTTCTGAACTTTTTCTCCAGTCTTCCTTAAAAAGACCTATATTCCTTTTTTTAAAAAAAATGATATATTTATTTCATGTATATGTGTAGGTGCGTCGCATATATGAGTACACTGTAACTGTCTTCAGACACACCAGAGAGGGTATCAGATCCCATTACAGATGGTTGTGAGCCACCATGCAGTTGCTGGGACTTGAATTCAGGACCTCAGGAAGACGTACAGTTTGATCCCCAGGCTCTTAACCTCCCAGAGGCCTCTGCAGCCCGATCTATATATAATCTTTTGCTAGAGAAAATTAGGAAGAATGAGATAAATAGATATTTCTTGATTGAGTGAGTGAGATAATGTTTCTGGATTGACTGAACCTGGCAATCAGCTGATACTGTTCCAGTTTGCCAGTATATCACGGTGGCCACCACTGAGGGGACAGAGCTACCAGAGGCCTGGTCATCAGTGAAATCTTAGCTCAGATCTGCCTCATAATTGGTCCTTAACCCATCTTGTTATTTTCCGGTTCTAGAATGCATAGTTGAGGTAGACACAGTCAGCACCTCCCAGGGTCCCCACACTGGCTCCCATCCCTGTGACTAAGAGTCCTTAGGGTAGGGAAGGCCAAGCAGAAGCCACTAGAACTGCCCCAAATTAAGAAAGCAGTTTATACTTTTTTTTTCTTTTTTTTTTTCTTTTTTTTTTTTTTTCAAGATAGGGTTTGTCTGGATAGCCCTGGCTGTCCTGGAGCTCACTTTGTAGACCAGGCTGACCTCAAACTCAGAAATCTGCCTGCCTCTGCCTCCCGAGTACTGGGATTAAAGGCGAGCACCACCACGCCCAGCCAGTTTATACTTTTGTGGTTTTTTTTGTTTTTTTTTTTGTTTGTTTTTTGAGACAGGGTTTCTCTATCCCAGCACTTGGAAGGCAGAGTTCAAGGCCAGCCTGGTCTACACAAGTAGGCTGGGACTGTTATACAGAGAAACCCTGTCTCAAAAAATCAAAAGAAAAGAAAGCAGTCATTTTTTTTAAAAGATTTATTTTATTTATTATATGTAAGTACACTGTAGCTGTCTTCAGACACTCCAGAAGAGGGAGCCAGATCTCGTTACGGATGGTTGTGAGCCACCATGTGGATGCTGGGATTTGAACTTATCACCTTCGGAAGAGCAGTTGGGTGCTCTTACCCGCTGAGCCATCTCACCAGCCCAAAAGCAGTTATTTTTAAAAAGCAGCTTTAAGGAGCATGCCTTTAGTCCCAGCACTTGGGAGGCAGAGGCAGGCAGATTTCTGAGTTCAAGGCCAGCCTGGTCTACAAAGTGAGTTCCAGGACAGCCAGGGATGTACAGAAAAACCCTGCCTNAATTAAAAAACAAAATTCTTTTTTTTTTTTTGTTTTTTGTTTTTTTTTAAAGATTTGTTTTATTTATTATATGTAAATACACTTAGCTGTCCTCAGACACTCCAGAAGAGGGCGCCAGATCTCATTACGGATGGTTGTGAGCCACCATGTGGATGCTGGGATTTGAACTTATCACCTTCGGAAGAGCAGTCGGGTGCTCTTACCCGCTGAGCCATCTCACCAGCCCAAAACAAAATTCTTGATTGTTGAGTTCATATAGATGTTGTTTCTATTACATTTATTTATTTATTTATTTATTTATCTGTATGTGTGTGTGTGTGTGTGTGTGTGTGTGTGTGTGTGTGTGTGAATATATTTTCAGAGGTCAAAGGAAAATTGTGGAAGTCAGTTCTCTGATTCCACCACGGGGGTCTCAGGGATCCAATGCAGTTTGCCAGCCTCGCTGGCAAGCACCCTGACCACTGAACCATCTCACCAGTCCTAGTTGTTATTTTACTACCATTTATTGAAAAGGAGTTATTTCTCTGCTTGCATCTTAGTGAAAAATCAATTGACCATACAATCCCGGGTCTATTTCTGGACTGAGTTTTGTTCCAGTAATCTATGTTCCTTTCCTAACATTACCGACCCATAGACTCATGTAGTTCCAGGTGTGGCCATATACAGTCAACAGAATTATACTTGGCTCCCTTTTTCATTTTTTTTATTTTTTATTTTTTGTGGTCTCAGGGACAGAGCATGATGACAGGTTTCAGGTATTTCTGGGTGCTTCTCAGGAATGTATGAATGCCTGTCTATCTCCACTAAGAGCCTCCCCATCCAAGAGGGCCTAGCTAGCTCTGGCTTCCTACTGTCTCTACAGTTTTTGTCTTCAGCAATCCTCACGGGCTGATCTTTGGCAAACCATAGCAGCTGTAACCTTCGCTGAGAGTCTCTGACTTCTGTCTTTTGCCTTTCTTGCTCTACTGAGTCTGTGTCACCACCTGCTTCGTCTCCTCCATGCTTGGCTATTTAATACCAGACAGCAATTCAAGTCTTCATCCCAGCCAGCCACAGGCAGGGGCAAAGAAAAACTACATACAGTCATGAAAGATGGGCCATTTAAAAAAAAAAATCAGAAGCTTGGCATGGTGGCAAAGGCCTTTAACCTCAGCACTCAGGAGGCAGAGGCAGGTGGATCTCTGTGAGTTCGAGGCCAACCTGGTCTACAAAGTGAGAGCGAGTTCCAGGACACCCTGGGTTGGTTATACTGAGAAACCCTGTCTCAAAAAATCAAAACAAAAACAAAACTAAAAAAACAAAAACCCACCCACAACCCCCCAAAACAAAAATCCAAACCAAACCAACAAAACAACCACTATAACCACCACCACCACCACCAAAAACCAATCAGGTATTGTAGATAGTCCAACTTTTCTTTTTTCAAAGGTGTTTTTTGAATACTCAGAAAAAAAAAAAAACAGTCTCTGTGAATATTCTTCCTTTATTTCTTTTTCTTTTTCTCTCTCTCTCTCTCTCTCTTTTTTTGAGATAAGTTCTCTAGTAGCTATGGCTAGCCTCAAACTGGTCTTTGAACTTCTTTGTAAATCCTTTAAAAATTACATGTGTGTATTCACTTAGTGGGAGCTGGGGTGCATGGACCAGTAAGAGGGCAGCTTGCAGGACTCAGTTTTCTCCTTCCACCCAGTGAGTGCTGGGGATGGAGTTCAGGTCACCTGGCATGCACATTCTTCCCCCCCCCCCCCCACAAGGTTTCTCTGTATAGCCCTGGCTGTCCTGGAACTTACTCTGTAGACCAGGCTGGCTTCGAACTCAGAAATCCACCTGCCTCTGCCTCCTGAGTGCTGGGATTAAAGGCCTGCGCCACTGGGCCCAGCCTGGCATGCACATCTTGCTTTTGTTTGTTTTTTTTGTTTTGGTTTTTCGAGACAGGGTTTCTCTGTATAGCCCTGGCTGTCCTGGAACTCACTTTGTAGACCAGGGTGGCCTCGAACTCAGAAATCCACCTGCCTCTGCCTCCTGAGTGCTGGGATTAAAGGCGTGCGCCACCACGCCCAGCTCACGCACATCTTGCAGCCCTGACCTTGATTTCTGGCCATCCTGCCTCCATCTGCCAAGGGCTGGGATTACAGGTGTGCACCCTCATGCCTGGGTTTTCATTTTAGATATTTATGCACTTTGCTTTCTTGTATACATTTTGAAATGAATCTGTCCATTTTAGTTAAAAGGCTGTTGGGGTTTTAATTGAGATCGTGTTGGATCTATAGGTTAATTAAGGGGCTGGAGCACAGTCCAGTGGTAGAGTGAGTGTCTGGCTTGTGAGCAGTCCTAAGTTTGATTTCCAGCACTACAATACACAACAGTTGCAGAGCGTTAGAGTCCATCAGCAGAGAAGGCATGGTATGAAATCAGGAGCAGGAAGGATCACTTTTACCCACACATGGAGGAAGTTTCATTTCGTTTCTTTTCTTTCTTTTTTCTTTTCTTTTCTTTTTTTACAATAAAAACTCATTTTACATAGATGGATTGTTTTGTGTTGGTCTCTCAGGTGCCATGGCACACATGTGGAGTTCAGAGAACAACTTTTGGTCTCACCTTTATGGGTCTTAGAGACTGAACTCAGGTCATCAGGCTTGGTGGCAAGTGCCTTTATCTGTTGAGCCATCTCTTCAGCTGTGGTGTTTTAAGTAAGTCTAGCTGCCACAAGCTCATATATTTGAATGCTTAGTCACAGGGGAGTAGCATTATTGAGAAGGATTAGAAGGTATGGCCTTATGAGAGTGGGCATGGCCTTGCTGGAGGAATTACATCACTGGAGGCAGGCTCTGAGGTTTTAAAAGCCCACCAGGTCCAGTTTCTCTCTGCCTCTTTGCCTGCGGATCAGGATGTAGCTCTAAGCTATGGTTCCTGCACCTACCTTCCTGCTCTCATGCTCCCAGCCATGATGATAATGGGCTAACTCTCTGAAATTATAAGCCAATTCCCAATTAAAAGCGTCCTTTTATAAGAGTTGCCTTAGTCATGGTCATGGCAATAGAACAGTAACCAAGAAAGAAGCCCAAATTTTAATTTTTAAGGAAGATTTTTTTTTTAAGATTCATTTATTTTATATATGTGAGTACACTGTAGCTGTCTTCTGACACACTAGAAGAGGGCATCGGATCACAATACAGATGGTTGTGAGCCACCATGTGGTTGCTGGGAATTGAATTCAGGACCTCTGGAAGAGCAGTCAGTGCCTTTAACCATTTATCCATCTCTGCAGCCCCCAAATTTTATTTTTTTGTAGCTACATAAATGTGATTTGAATGTGTTTACAGTTTTTTAAAAAACAAAACAAAAAAACAACCACACTATGAAGTGAGTGCTCCTTCTCTTGCCAACTATCTTGTTCTGTTCCTCTCAACCATTTCATGAGCTTTCTGCTTTGATGTGGATCTCTTGGCAAGTTCTTTTGGAAAAAAATCCCCCCACTTTTTTTAAAGATTTATTTATTTATTATATGTAAGTACACTGTAGCTGTCTTCAGATACCCAGAAAAGGGCATCATATCTCATTACAGATGGTTATGAGCCACCATGTGGTTGCTAGGATTAGAACTCAGGACCTTTGGAAGAGCAGTCAGTGCTCTTAACCGCTGAGCCATCTCTCCAGCCCCCTTTCCCTTTGTTTCTTAAAACAGGATTTCTCTGTGTAGCCCTCCCTGTCTTGGAACTTACTCTGTACAGCAAGCTGGCCTCGAACTCAAGAGATCTGCCTGCCTCTGCCTCCTGAGTGGTGGGATTATAAAGTTGTGCACCAATCTGTCAGGCTAAGATGTACTGCTTAGATGTTCTTAGATGTTGTGGCTTCCTCTTCTAAAATGGGTGTGCTCTTCACACCTGTGGATTGGGCTGGAGAGTTGGCTCAGCAGTTAAAAGCACTGGCTGTTCTTCCAGAGGACCCAGATTCAATTCCCAGCATCTACATGGTGACACACATTGTAACTCCATCTCTAGAGGATTAAATGACACCTGGCCTCTGAAGGCACCTCTGAAGGTGCACATGTGGTATACATATGAAGTGGAAACTTCTGGTTTCTTTGGAAAGTCAGTTATGTCAAACAATGTTTTCCTGGGGCACAGGGTGGGTGAAAGAATGTTTTGCTTTAGCAAACACGTGAAGGGACACATGATGTTTAGAAGGAATAAAAGTAAAACCCCAGACAGTGGGAACTCAAGCATTGATTCGCTTGCTTCTCTTCCCTATTCTTCACTGACATCACACATGTATTGGTTCGCCTTACATTGCATTGCTGAGCTTTGCTTGTGGTGATGTCATAGCGAGCAACTCGCCAAAGAACTTCTCATGAGGTTCTCCCAAAGTCTTGCGCTGGTTGGTGAGCCTTGAGTTTTTCTTCTGGATTGAGTGATATTTGCTGATTTGTGCTTAGAGTTTTCTAGTAGACTGGACTGAGAACAATAAAGATTGGAATCATCCCAAAGAACTATTTCTTTTTTTTTTTTTTTTTTTTTTTTTTTTTTTTTTTTTTTTTTTTTTTTTTTTTTTTTTTTGGTTTTTCGAGACAGGGTTTCTCTGTATAGCTCTGGCTGTCCTGGAACTCACTTTGTAGACCAGGCTGGCCTCGAACTCAGAAATCCGCCTGCCTCTTCCTCCCGAGTGCTGGGATTAAAGGCGTGCGCCACCACACCCAGCTCAAAGAACTATTTCTAAACAGGTCGACTTCCCCCTATATCCTAATCATCTTTTTTTCCCACTACCTCTGATGGGTGCTAGACTAAAGGGGAAGACAAACTCTTATTAAAGTAGGCTGAAAAAACTTTATGGCTACATACATACACATACATGTAGACAAAGCATCTATAAAAGTAAAACATTATGAAGAGGAGGAGGAGGGAGAGGAGGAGGAGGAGGAGGAGGAGAAGAAAAAGAGGAGGAGGAGGAGGAGGAGGAGGAGGAGGAGGAGGAGGAGAAGAAGAAGAAGAAGAAGAAGAAGAAGAAGAAGAAGAAGAAGAAGAAGAAGAAGAAGAAGAAGAAGAAGAAGAAGAAGAAGAAGAAATAATAATGATGATGTATGGGATCGTGGAGCTAAGCTGTGCTTGCTGTATTGCTACCACACTCCTCAAAACACCAGAGAACTGCAGAGATTTTTGTTGCAGGGACAAAATTTCAGAATCAAAGGCTATATTTGTTAATTTGCTCTCTTATCTCAGTAAAGTGAACATCACTCAGAGCAAGAGAGCAGTAGCTTTTACATCCAGTCTTTCTTCTTTGGCAACAGTTCCTGGGATGAGTCAGTGGCTTTATCCTTTTTTAACCATATGAAGTGGGCACTGGCGTGCTCTTCATTTCTTCCTGAGCCATCGCCCCCCACCCCCACCCCTTGGGCCCTGGTTCCAGCCATCATGAGTCTCTTGACTCCTCCCCTTCCTCCCCAGGGCAGAGCAGACTCTTCATTGTGTGCTGAGTATGGAACAGCTGTCTCTACCCTTTCTGTTTTAGTTTCTTCTTTCCTGTACCATCTTCCCTGGTCTTAGGATTTGAAGAGGAATTGACAGGGTGTTTGTATCTCAAGCCCCAAGAGCCACAGCTTTATAAGAACCACTTACTGCTTGCTTCTTGGGATTGACATGTAGAGGTGTCATGGAATTCCCAAACTCAGGACAGAGAACTTTTAAAAAGTTTATTATTATGTATATGTGGCATGTGTGAGTCTGGTCTTGGAAGGATCATGTCACTCGTGGAGGTCGAAAGGACTCTTGGGAGTCAGTTCTCCCTTTCCATCGTGGGTTATGGGGTTCAAACTTAGATCACCAAGCAGCAAAAACCACATCACTAGCCTGAGAACAATAACTTTTCCTAACTAAAAATGGTTTTAGTATTTCATAAGTACTGTTTATTACATCATTTCCAACCCTTTCTCTCCCCTCTTCAAATTTTGTTTCCTCAATTCTCTCTCAAATTTACAACAAGTGTGTGTGTGTAAAATCTGGCGAGTCATTTAGTGTTGCTCCTAGACACATGTTGAGGGCTGGTTACTTGGTAATGAATAACCTATCAGAGGCTTGTCCCTGAAGAAAACATATTCCCTTTTCCCAGCTGCCACTGCTTGCCTCTAGCACTTCATCTAAGAGCAGCTCCTCAGCCGGGCGGTGGTGGCACATGCCTTTAATCCCAGCACTTGGGAAGCAGAGGCAGGCAGATTTCTGAGTTCGAGGCCAGTCTGGTCTACAGAGTGAGTTCCAGGACAGCCAGGGCTATACAGAGAAAAAAACAAACAAACACAACAACAATCCCCCCCCAACCAAAAAAAAACCCCTTTAAAAAAAAAGTAGCTCCTCGGTCCACACTATCATGCCAACAGGCAGTATCATTTTGCAGGTCTTATTTAGGCAATCACACTGTTGATTTCATAGATGTGGCATCTCTGTCATATCTAGAAGACACAATCTTGCAGCAGGCTTCCTGATCCTTTGGCCCTTACAATCCATCC
>LR749497.1:0-102031 GCA_902729485.2 Mus minutoides | reverse complement strand
AACAACAAAAACAAACAAGCAGGGGCTGGTGAGATGGCTCAGTGGGTTAGAGCACCCGATTGCTCTTCCAAAGGTGATGAGTTCAAATCCCAGCAACCACATGGTGGCTTACAACCACCCGTAACAAGATGGTGCGTCTGAAGTCAGCTACAGCGTACTTATGAAGAACAATAAGAAATGAATCCTTGTACCGGAGAGACCAACCGGAGCAAGCGAGGCTGTCTGGAGCAAGCAGAGCTGAACAGGGACGGCCAGAGATAGCCAGGCCGGAGCAAGTGGGGCTGAACGGGGACGGCCGGAACGAGAGGGACCAACCGGAGCAAGCGGATCCGATCGGAGCGAGGGGGGGGAGGGCAACTGGAGCGAGCAGGGCTGGCTGGAACAAGCGGGGGCCCCGTACAGGGGCAGCCGGGAGTGAGTGGGGCTGGCCGGAGCGAGCAGAGCCGGTGGGAGCGAGCGGGGTTGTCCGGTACAAAGGGGGGAAAAAAAAACCCACCCTCGAATTTACTATTATTGAAGCAGGGTCTCCTTAGCCAGGGTTGCTTCAAACTATGTAGCCAAGAATGCCTTTGGGTTCCTGGTCCTCCTTCCTTCACTTCCAAATGGCAGGATCTGTACATTTGAGGTGTGTACCTCAAATGTACAGATCCACCCACCTCTGTCTCAGTGCTGGTATTATATTCGTGCACACTGACACCCAGCAAGTGAAACGCAATCAGAAAGCAGAGAGCTAGCCAGGAGTGGTCTGTGGCTTTTGAAACTTTGAAGCCTGCCCACAGTGACACACTTCCTCTAGCAAGGCCATGCCTCCTAAGTAATCCTTCCCCGAAGTATTCAAATGCCGGAGACTTACGAGAGACATCTTTCAAACCAACACACTGTGAATCTCTAATGACCTGAGTTCAGACGAGATGCCCTGATCCCATGTTTCAAAGAGAACCAGACTCCTGAAACTTGCCCACTGACCTACTCACATAATACAATAAACATTTATTAAAATGTCATAAACCCGATTCTGTTTGCAGGGAATGGAAGACAGAGATGCTGGGACCAGTTTGGAGCTATAGGGCTGGTGTGTTGGGACATTTGTTGATGCCAGTGCATAACCACACTGCTGAGCCTGGTCACCTCTGGAATGCCATTTTTGTAGATTTTGATATATAGACACTGCATTTCTCCTATGATTTTATTCCTACATATGTTTTGGGTTGCAACTAAAACACAATTATTACAGTAATTTCTTTTTGGGTTGTTCATTGCTGTTTTAGACACCATTCTATTGCTTTGAAGCTACACCATGGCCAAGGCAACACATTAAAATTCTTCTCTGAAACCTCATGGGCCAGGCCCCTACAGTTCAAATTACCCTCAGCACCACTGTCTTCCATGCTGCTAGGATGTCCTATAAGCCCTGCTTAAAAATGTCCACTTGCTTTTCTAGTCTAAAGTCCCAAAGTTTCCTTATTCCTTCAAACAAAAGCATAGCCAGGCCTATCCACAGCAATACCGCATAGTCAGGCCTATCCACAGCAATACCGCAGTTCCTGGTACAAACTTCTTAGTTATGGGTTTCCATTGCCATGAAAAGACACCATGATCATGGCAATATTTTTCTTTCTTTCTTTTCTTTCTTTTTTTTTTTTTTTTTTTTGGTTTTTCGAGACAGAGTTTCTTTGTATAGCCCTGGCTGTCCTGGAACTCACTTTGTAGACCAGGCTGGCCTCGAACTCAGAAATCCGCCTGCCTCTGCCTCCCGAGTGCTGGGATTAAAGGCGTGCGCCACCACGCCTGGCTATGGCAATATTTCTAAAGGATAACATTTAACTGAGACTGGTTTACAGTTCAGAGGTTTAGTCCATTACCATCATGGCACATCTGCTATCTCTGATGATAAGACTTCCATGGACCAGACTGCCATGTCTGCCCAGCCTTTTATGTAGTCCCAATGGCCCCTATGGAATCACAGAGAGTGACATCATATGAAGGAGATATGTCACAGAGGGTGGGCTTTGAGGTTTCAGAAGCTCAATTCAGGCCTAGTAGCTTATTCCCTCTTCCTGCTGCCTCTGGATCTGGATGTGGAACTCTCAGACCTCTCCAGCACCATCTGTGCCTGTGTGTTGCCATGGTTTCCACCATGCCAACAATGGACTAAACCTCTGAACTGTAAGCCAACCCAGTGTAAATGTTTTTCTTTATAATGGATGCTGTGGCTGCAGTTTCTTCACAGCAATAGCAACCCTAACTAAGACACTAAGTGTCATGAAAAAGTAGGAAGACTTTATAAAATCCTAAACCAGGGCTGGAAAGATGGCTGGGCAGAGGACCTGAGTTCAGATCACACACCCACATTAGGTAGCTCTCGACTGCCAGAGGATCTAGTCATGTACATATATGCAAGCACAAATGAAAAAAAACCAACCAACCAACCAACCAATCAACCAAAAAATCCTAAAACCAGTTCAATACTTCTGAGATGGAAGATGGATCAACAGCTGAAAGCCAGCCCCAGCTACAAAGTACATTTGATACTAGCCTGGGCTTAAAAAACAACCAAACCAAAGAACAACAACAAAAACTTTAAAAAAATGAATAATCTCATATAGCTTTGTACTCTAACACTTTAAATAGTTTGTAGTCGTGGGGTACAACCCTAGATCTTTTTTCTTTTTGCTGACTCAGGGTTTCTCTATGTAGCCTTGGCTGTCCTTGGAACTTGCTAATTAGGCCAGGTTAGCCTTTAACTCAGAGATCTGCCTGCACCTGCCTCCTGAGTGTGGTGGAATCAAAGGTATGTGCCTCCATTTCTGGCTTCCAGAAGATTTTCAAATAAATTGCTTTATGGGTTTTCTTTTCTTGATGTGTCCAGCTTTGTAGCCCAAACAGGCTTTCAACCCACCATCTTCCAGCATTAGTTTCCTGAGTTCTAGGATTACAGGCATGTGCCATCGTCTCTTCCAAAGATTTCTTTATGACACTTCTCCACAGACAACTGGGGAGTGTATCCAGGGCTTTTCCACTTCCCTGCTGCTATAGCGGTGAGGCTGACTGGGAGCAGCTGAGGCAGAACCACCCACGCCTTAAAGCCTAGAAGGCTGTAGCATTCACATTTTCAGTGCACCACCCGACTCTGCGCTGTACTGCAGCATGACCAAACCACCTTACAGCTTAATAAGACAAACTCACTCACTCACTCACTCACTCACTCACTCACTCACTCACTCACACACCACAGTGTGCCCTGAACTTGGCTGACTGCTTTGTTCTAAGTCCAGGAAGCATGGGAAAGAACAGAATCAGAAACATTACTCTCTTTCAAAGGGTAAGACAAACACTTGAGGCAGAAGATCCCTGAAATTAATCTTGAATTTACTCTTTAGCTTAGATTGGCCTTGAACTCACATATAAAGTTCTACTGTAGGAAAAAAAAAATCCTTTTGAAAACACATGTGCCATAAAAGACCTGGGTCAAACACTTGTCTGCAGTGGTCACACACAGCCGTCCAGCTTATCACCCAGGAGAATAAAGAAAGCCTGGTGTGCATGCAGAACATCTCCATTTCCTACCCCACCAGAAAACCTCAACATCTCTGCTTTCAGCATCTCAGTGACTCCTCAGACCTGATAAATAATCCTGGCTTCCTAACAAGCTGTTCTGGACAGGGAAAACTGCTTACCTGGCCACAGCGCACATGGAATGAATCCTAGTGAGTGGTCCATGCATCTAGAGATCGAGGGGAAATTACAGCCTACACTGTGCTTTGAGCTTGCTTCTGATCACTCTGACCAGGCTTTGGATGGATTCAGGAGCAGCCCAGGGCTGTCCCCAGACAACGTGGACTACAATCCCAGCGTGAGCCCTATCTGGTACCCTCCTTTTTTACAGTGAGGAGAGGTCATCCAAAAAGTCATGCTGCTTTCCTTTTGTAAGCTTTGACATGAAGCAAACTGCCCAGGAAGGTGGATACCTAGGGCTATAAAAAATAATCTGTAAGACACAAAACATCCAGTTAAAAGTTATTTATTCAAAAATATTTTCTACTAATTTTTTTCTTTTTTTCTTTTTTTCTTTTTTTTTTTTTGGTTTTTTTTGAGACAGGGTTTTTCTGTATAGCCCTGGCTGTCCTGGAACTCACTTTGTAGACCAGGCTGGCCTCGAACTCAGAAATCCACCTGCCTCTGCCTCCCGAGTTTTTTCTTTTTTCCTTTCTCTTTCTTTCCTTTCCTTTTCTTTCTTTTTTTTTTTAAAGATTTATTTTATTTATTATATGTAAGTACACTGTAGCTGTCTTCAGACACTCCAGAAAAGGGCGCCAGATCTCGTTACGGATGGTTGTGAATCACCATGTGGATGCTGGGATTTGAACTTATTACCTTCGGAAGAGCAGTCGGGTGCTCTTACCCGCTGAGCCATCTCACCAGCCCCTCTTTTCTTTTCTTTTCTTTTCTTTTCTTTTCTTTTCTTTCTTTGAGACAGGGTCTCTCTGGCTATCCTGGTATTCAATCTGTAGACCAGGCTGGCCTTGAACTCAAGAGATCCTCCTGCCTCTGCCTCTGCAGATCTGGGATTAAAGGTGTGCACCACCATGCCCAGCATTTTCTACTAATTTCTGATTCTGTATCAAATTAAGACAGGGAATGCTGTTACCCAGAGAAACTGCTCAGACCCTATACAGAATACAATCATCTCACTAGCTACACAGTGACAAATTCAAGTCATTTACTTCACAAAAGGTTCATCATTGGTATATAGTACTTCATGACAAAATAGTTTAGAAAGCTTATCTTCACATTTCAGTTAGCTAATATAAATGATATTGGCTTTAAAAAACATCCAAACAATGATTTAATTTCTTTTCTCAAAAAAATGTAAGGACATAATTGTCTGAAGTCTCTTTACTGCCCTTAAGTTAAGAAACACCTGAGGGCTAGGGGTGGAGTTAGTGGTAGAGCTTGCTGAGCAGGAGCAAGGCCCTGAATGCCGCCCCTAGCACCTGAAATGTGGGGCATTTTCAGTGGCTAAAGTATGCTGGAGATGTAACACACACTTCCTACAGGTTCTCACATTCAAACTAACACGCAGAACAGAGGCATTCAAAGATAGCTTTTGGAGGTCAGGTGTGGTGTTGAATGCCTTAAATCCCAGCAATCAAAAAAGACTCCGTCCATCTGGAGACACTCGAGGTCCGGTCCTCCCCGATGGATCTCTCTTGGACAGAGTTTTTTCTTTTTCCGAAACCTTCGTGCATATAAGTTCACTTTGGGAAGTCATAAAAGTCGTGATTTAGGTAGTCCTCGTCGTCGAAGAGAATGAGGAAAAAAGGAGCCCTCGATCCCTATTTGAGTCCTGACAACACGCAGCAGATGCTCAGTCAGCCCTAGCTCTGGTCTTCCTGATGGTTTAAGAAGTCAGTCTTTTTTCAACAGTTTCCTGGTAAGCAATAAACCGTCTTAAATTCATCTTCACATTGTCAAGAACACACAGCTGATCTGGACTGTACTTGCCCCTCCCTTCTTTCCGTATCTGGTGAGAAAGAGTCAGAGAGAATGAAAACATTAACACCTAATTTGTTATCTATTAGTCATTCACTTAAGTAAAGTAACTATTTTATAAACAAGACATTTCAAAGAATATAGTCAAAGTTTTACTCCAGATTAAATAGAGTATGGAACATGAAGAAGAAGAAAATGAAAATGTGGCTGGGGGTGGTAATCCCAGCACTTCGAGTTCGAGGCCAGCCTGGTCTACAGAGTGAGTTCGAGGCCAGCCTGGTCTACAGAGTGAGTTCGAAGCCAGCCTGGTCTACAGAGTGAGTTCGAGGCCAGCCTGGTCTACAGAGTGAGTTCGAAGCCAGCCTGGTCTACAGAGTGAGTTCAAGGCTAGCCTGGTCTACAGAGTGAGTTCCAGGACAGCCTGGTCTACAGAGTGAGTTCCAGGACAGCCAGGGCTAGAGAGAAAAACCCTGTCTCAGGGGAAAAAAAAAAAAAAAAAAAGAAAGAAAACGTGGCCGTCTTTTTCCTTTTCCATTGTCACTGAGGCAGGATCCCTCAATCAAACCCAGAGCTGGCTGATTTGGCTAGTCTCACTAGCCAGCTTGCTCTTGCGATCGATCGTCTGTCTCTGAGATTCCTGAGATTTTCAGAGCTGAGATTCCTCCTAGCATTTTGGTGGGTAAATGTTGATTTACAATCTTAACTATTGGTTTTCACACTTGCATGGTAAATATTCGAACCACTGAACTATCTCTCCAACTTGAATACACACATTAGAATTATAGTTACAAGTTAATTGCACACCTTTGACCCCAATATTCTGGAGGCAGTGATAGAGGCAGATGAATCTTTGTGAGTTTGAGGCCAGCCTGATCTACATGGTGAGTTCCAGGGCAGCCAGGGTTGCATAGAGAGACCCTATTTCAAAAAAGAAAAGAAAAGGGCTGGAGAGATGGTTCAGCGGTTAAGAGCACTGACTGCTCTTCCGAAGGCCCTAAGTTCAAATTCCAGAAACCACATGGTGGCACACAACCATCCGTAATGAGATCTGATGCCCTCTTCTGGTGTGTCTGAAGACATCTACAGTGAACTTACGTATAATAAACAAATAAAAAAAAAGAAAAGAAAAGAAAAAGACCAAAGGAGGGAAAAGTTACAGAAATAAGAACCATGGATAAAAAGATCGAAGTTTATGGAAATCAAATCATAACCTACCCCTAGTCTTTTTTAAAAGATATTTTTATTTATCTTTAATTGAAAATGATTTAATTTAATTTGCACGAACACTTTCCTTATATTTACATATGCGTACCACATGAATGCCTGGTGCCCAAGGAGGTCTGAATAGGACAATGGATTCCCTGAAACTGGAGTTAAGATGGTTGTGAGCAACCATGTGGATACTGAGAGTTGAAGATGGACCTTTGCAAAAGGTCTAACCCACTGAACCTCTCCAGGCCCTCCCTTCCTTCCTTCCTTTCTTTCTTTCTTTCTCTTTTTTTTTTTTTTTTTTTTTTGGTTTTTCGAGACAGGGTTTCTCTGTATAGCTCTGGCTGTCCTGGAACTCACTTTGTAGACCAGGCTGGCCTCGAACTCTGAAATCCACCTGCCTCTGCCTCCCAAGTGCTGGGATTAAAGGCGTGTACCACCACACCTGGCTCAGGCCCTTTCTTTTATGTGTATTGTATAGATGTTTTGCTCACATGCATGTCTGTGCACTACATAACCGCACCACCCACAAAGGTCAGAAGAGGGTACCAGATCCCCTGGGACTGGAGTTGTAAGTAGCCATGTGAGACCTGAGAATTGAGCCCAAGTTCTCTGTTTTTTTTTGTTTTTTTGTTTTTTTTTTTTTTTTTTTTNAGCAACCACATGGTGGCTCATCCATCAATAAAGGGAACTGATGCCCTCTTCAGGCAGGCAGATGTACACGCAGCAGAGCACTCATACAGTAAATAAACAAGCAAACAAACAAATAAATAAGGTGTGCACAACCAAGAATATTAAAAAACAAAACAAAACAACCAAGTTTCTGATCTAGAGGCCAGGAGCTGAGGGCTAAGAATCCACATTATGATGCCACACTATAATAAATGAGGTTAACTCAGAAAAAAAAAAAGAAAAAGAAAAAGAAAAAAAAGTCCACATTCTGAAAAATAAAAAAAAGTTCACATTCTGAACAAGACACCAGGTGATGTTGTGGAAGCTGGGGAGGGAGGGGGGAGGGGATGGGAGGGGAGGACACTCTTGAGAAGTGTGGCTTTAAACAAATTCTCTAGTCCACCACATAGAGCTGTATTCAAATGCAACTTGAAGCTTCTAACGCCTCCTTTTTACAGAAATGTATCTATCTCCATTTTACATAAATGGGCTTTGTTTTAAAACTGTAGGTCATGTATAGTTACTTGCTAAGCATCTATAAGGTCCTGGATTCCATTTCCAGGAATATTAACCAAAACCAAAATAAAAAGCCTCAAATGCCATGCTGCAGGCTGGCTTCTGGCTACTAAGAAAGGCCACTATGGCTCTCTACCATAGAGGAAAACAAAACTCCAGCAGGGAAACAGTCTACTGCAGCAATACATGCTCAACAGAAAAACCAGCCCCATCAACGGCCTCTAGTGGTTCAGGTTGCTTTCCTAATTCAGAGTTCTCATAAAGCTTTCAAAGCACCGCCTTCTTCAGAGTTTTGCACTTACTCTATTTTTCGGTGCTCAGGATTAAACCCCAGGTCTCACAAATGCTAGACATATTCTACTATGAGCCACATTTCCAACCCTCATTCATTTTATCTTCGGAGATAGGATCTTATTGTACACTCAGGCTGGCCTGGGACTCATGATTCACCTCCACGCTCTGGGATTAGAGGCTGGCACCACAACATCCGCCTGCAAGTTTGATCACTCTGCCTAATCTGCTTTGCTGGCAGCTGTGGAGGAATAGGGTAAGCTCCTTCTCCTTATCTCAAAGGCTCCTTCTGCAGAAATCTAAGGCTTTTATGAACAATGCAGATACCGCACACTGGTATAAAAATAGGTCTTAGATAGTATTAAGCAAAAACACAAGAGAATGTGGTAATGTTATGCTCTATTTTTTGGATAAGAAAGGAAGAAATCCTAGGTACATTTGTCTCTGCTTAAAGCAACACCACTCAGTGGGGGTATAGAAATGGCTCAGAGATTAAAGAGCACTGGTTTCTCTTCCAGAGATCCTGGGTTTGATTCAGCACTGACCTGGTAACTCAGAGCCACCTGTACCTCCAGTGCTGAGGGATCTGACACCATCTCTGGCTTTCATGGGCACTTACATATACTGTATGGACATATGTACAGGCAAAAATGTCCATATAAAAATAAATATATTTCAAAGGGAAAAATTCTTTTTTATTTTGGGGGTGCTGGGGATATAGCTCTGGGGTAGAGTGCTTGCCTTCTATATGTGACTCTGAAAAGGAAGGATGGACAGACAGATGGATAGAAGAAAGGAAAAGAAAACAGACAACCCTCTAAAATGGAAAGATTCAAGTGTGTTCCTAAAATTTCTAGGCATCGGCATAACTCAGGGGCAGAGCACATGCACAGCACAACTGTGTTCAATTCCCAGTGCCAAGAAATAAAGAAAAGAAAAGCTCTTAGCTGCTCTTATTGAGCTAATACCACAGTTGCTATGTTCTCCAGGACAGAGCATCCTGAAGATGCCTTCTTTCCCCAAGTTAAAAATACCCACAACAAAGCTAACATACAAAGCACATTATAGCATATAAAGAAGTGTAAAAGTATACAAAAATGCTTTTCAAAGCATTTCTACATAACAGCTCTGGTAACATCATGAAGAACTTGTCAAGGTGCTACTCCATTCTATTAGAAATCCAGGGCCATACTGAAGAACTGTGACAGCCAACAAGCACTTACTGAGTGCTATGGATGGAAGTGCTGGGCTAGCCACCGAACTAACCAGGAATTACTCACACACCCTCCGAGCTGCTTGGCCCTTCTTCCCAGAGCTGCTGAGACCTGAGCATTTATGTGATTTCTTTTTTTGTTTGTTTGTTTTTTGAGACAGGGTTTCTCTGTGTAGCCCTTACTGTCCTGGAACTCACTATGTAGACCAGGCTGGCCTCGAACTCAGAAATCCGCCTGCCTCTGCCTCCCAAGTGCTGGGATTAAAGGTGTGCGCCACCACTGCCTGATGACCTGGGCATTTATAAAGAAAGCGATACAAACCTTCATTTTGAAGACTGGTTGAAATTCTTTCAAAGCTGCTAACAATTTAATTTGAACTGAAGCCTTTTCGGCTTCTTCACCGTCTGCAAAAACATCAAAGAGGGCATCCAAAGCCTCTCCTGTTACCACAAGGGAAGGGTCTTTGGTGGCGACTTCCAGCAGAAAGCACCCAATGGTCTACAAAAAGCAAACAGAGGATAATGAGGGTCAGTTTCCAAAACAATGGATGACAACTGTGCCAACAGCTCCCGTAGTCTACTTCATACAAAGACACCAGGGAAGAAGGAAAGCCTTGAAAGGTCCAAAGATGCTACACACAGCTACAGGTATGCCAAGCGCAATATGATCAAGGTAAGCTAAATATGCTATGGTTTATATTACCAAGTCAAGTGAAGTCAGGTCTATAAAGGATACGAAAATGTGATTTTGGAAATTACTGAAGTTTTCCTTCTGGCTTCTCATTTGTACCAATAATCACTACCACCCTCAATTCCAGTACTCAGGAGGGAGAGGCAGGCAGAGCTCCGAGAGGCTAGCCTCGACTACATACGTGAGGCTAGCCTCGTCTACATACTGAGTTCCAGGACAATCACATAGTGAGAACCTCTCTCAAAAAAATAAGGAAAGAAACAAAACAGCAAATCACAAGATGAAAGTGACACTCTCATTTTACTTCACTGTGTTTTTGTTTGTTTTTGCCACATGGTCTCATGTCACTTAGCCTGGCTGGCCTCAGATTCATTACAGTCAGGGACGACCCTGACTTCTGACGCTTCTGCTTTTACCCCCCATGTGCTGAGAATACAGAAAAGTGCCACCCAGCCTGGCTACTGTGTGTGCTTCTAACATATGTTCTTTCTTTTTGCTCCACAACTAATTAGCTTATGATGAGAACATTCCCAATCTGCAAAGGCCTCATCAGAATAGCCTGATTTGAGTTTGGCTGTTCTGTGGGGGTGGGACATGTAACCTGTTAAGGGGGCAGCGGATAGAGACTGTCACAATATGAGGTCCAAAGTCCACCAGTACCACGTTAGTCAGTTAACCTCTCTGGGCTCTAATTTTCTCCTCTTAATGTAAGCAATGCAGATAACCTCTATGACAGTATTAGGCTTAATATCCTAGAGTGTACTATGAAGCATACATCTCATATATGAAGTAGTATATATATTAAAAAGGCTGGACCATGGGGAAGGGCAGGTACAGCAGTAGGGAGGACAGAGGGGAGTATAATCAAGCAGCATTGTATACACAGACAAATGTCCAACAAATTAAAAAAAAAAGGACAAAACAAAAAAAAAGGACAAAACAAAACCAAAAAAAAAAGGACAAAACAAAACAAAAAAAGGACAAACTCAAAGGCATTGGAGCTAACTACTCGTTTGCAGGCAATGCAGTGGACAGTGAAACAGGACTAAGCAACAAGATACAGTCTATGAAGCTGTTTGAGGAGCAGAGGATGCTTAGGTAAAACATTTGTAGCAAGGGAGATGAAGATCTCAAGTAATACATAGCTTAGGGGCCTCACTTGCAAAAACAAACTCTAAGGGTTCTCTTTCAGACAGTTGGAAAGTAGTGAATATGAAACAGGTATTAGACTGTTGGCGGTACAATGCATTAGATGGCAGTTACGTGAAGAAACTGTCCCTCCCTTTTTGTAACAGATACATACCAAACCAACAGGGGCTCCCTCCCCTCAGATGGCTGTCCCTTCTGTCAAGCTGACATACAACTAGCCAGGACAGCCAATATGCTGAGGGAATTCCTAGAGTGTTCACATGCCAGAGGTGCTGATAGGGTGATGTAAGGCTTGCCTCTGTGTGTTTCTCAGAACATATCTGATCTAGCAGAGTAAGACACACAAGCACGTAACACCACAGAAAAGCCAAAATCACCTTCAAAATCCCATATTTGGACTAATGCTGAAGACAAATTTACTTTGAAGAAAGCACATCAGGAGAAAAGTTAAATGGAAATGAGGGCCACCTTTTCATAACTTCATTAGTAATTTCTTTATACAATTTATCCTTATCATGAATTCCCGAGCACTTAGGTTATAAACAAACTGTTTACCTTCAGAGTTTCAAGTGTCCCATCTTCTTTGGCTAGGACGCTCCCAGTGATCCCCAAAATACTGACCACATTCACTCTAACCCCAATGCTACTACTATGAATGCCCTCTCTGCACAGCGTCATCAGCTGCTCAGGTGTCATACACTGTTGAGAGAAAAGAAATATTTGCAGGCATTTATTTACATATCTCATGATAAGTATCTCATGAGTGTTCATGTGTGTGGGTTGTGTAACAGTTTTCTCTGAGATTGAAACATTCCACCTTGCCGGGAAGTTCTTTAAACAGGAAGGTTTAAACACTTGAAATAGCTTCAGGAAGTCCCTGAATCTGATCAAAGTCACTAGGCCCCTCCCTTTCAGAGTAAGCAAAAAGCTGAGCATCCCTCTCAGATACATGGAAGCCAAGCTGCAAGGACAACACACAGGCAAGCTGAGAGGGGGAAAAAAGCTGCACTCTTAGACTAGTCCAGAGCCTGGAAGAAGCAGGAACCTGAGTCACTTGGAAAGGACACTGTCCAACCAATTGAGCTGCAGACTGTGCAGTGTGTACCAGGTACTGGGTGGGCTTTGGCGATGCACTGTCTTCTATTCCTGTAAGTAAGTCCTCACTCATATTCTTGTGAATAATCAATAAATTCATTGGTTCACCAGTTAGACTTTGTTGGTAAACACATTTGGTTTATCATCGGATCTGTATCTGAGCTGAGCAGAATTGTGTGTTGCATCTTCTCAGAAAAAGTTGTGTCACACAACAGTGGGTATCTATGTTTAGGTGTTCATGCACCTGTGTGTAATGTGTGGAGGTCCAAGGCTGATGTTGGGAGCTTTCCTGAATTATACTCTTTTATCTCATTCATTGAGGCCAGCTCCTTCAGTTGAACCCAGAGCTTGCCAGTGCAGCTACTGTGACTAGTTTGCTCCAGGTATCCTATCTCCACCTTCCGAGCTCTAGAATTACAGACAGGCCACCCACCCACACAGCATTTATATGGATTCCGGACATCTGGTCTTGCACAAGCCAAGCACAGGGGAGGGAAGAACTGAGGGCGCCTACATAGGGTCTATGTCAGAGTAGGAGCCAACCTGCTCAATATGGATCCATTTTTAAATCAAAAAGAGTAACTTGGCTGGTGTGGTAGCTAAGACCACAGGCTACAAACAATGCCAGCACTTAGGATGGGCAGTAGGATCAGTTCAAGGCCAGCCTGGGCTATATAATGGAACCCTATTTCAAGATAAATAAATGGTATAAAACTCTGAGCTCACAATGAGAGTAAAAGAAAGCAAGTGTGAAGGAAGCATGGGTTCAGTCTCAGCAACAAACAGATAAACAAAGTGAGGAGCAGGGAGGGGAAGGGAGAGGGAAGGAGCAGTGGGAGTCCTTCTTAGAGACTGCCAGGTATCTACTCACAAATGAGATAAAGGGACAGACAAACTTACTTTTAAGCAAGCCCATCAGGAGAAAAGCTCAGCTTTTCAAATACTTATTTAATATAGTTTTATTAAAGCCAAAGGACACATTCTAAAAACTTCATTAGCAATTTCTTTATACAATAGCTTATCATGTATACCTTCCCATTTATATTAATTTATTTATAGGATAATATCTTTAAAATTTTGACACAAACTATGCCCAATTTACAAAATGACCAATGAGATGATGTCTTATTTGCAGTACTGCACAAAGAAGACAAAGCTGGGCATCTCCTGTGTGCAGCCTCCTGAAAGGACCGAGGCAGCTATGATCAACAGCTGTAAAACCTGTGCGTAAACATACTAAGACAGGATCTGTGATTTAAAGTATAAAATAATACAGCAATATGAATTTTTCTTGCTGAAAAATTATGAGCCTGAATCTAATTAGATGTAGGCCTTAATATAGACAGGAGATGGAGAGAATTAAAAAACACTATCAGATATATCATACAAAGTAAGGTTCTTCCATGAATAAATAGTGCAAGGGAAGGAAGCTGGGTAAGGAAACCATCACAGATTATGAGCCATGAGATAGGAATATACAAAAACTACTGAACTGTACACTTCAAACAGATAAAATGTATTGTGAATAAAATCACATCTCTATAAAGCTGTTTAAAAAAAAGTATCAAACTTGCTTAAATAACTTAACATTTAAAATTATATTCTTATTATGGTGTGTGCACCTGGAAATGTGCCAAGGCACATGTGTGTGGAGATTAGGAAACTGTAGAGAGTGAGTTCCAGGACAGCCAGGACTACACAGAGAAACCCTGTCTCGAAAAAGCAAAACAAAACAAAACAAAAAACAAAACCAAAAGGAAACTATGTAGAGTCAGGTCTCTCCTTCCTCTTTTACATAGGTGCTCAGGGATGCAGGCTTGCCAGAAGTACATTTACTCACTGAGCTATCTTGTCAGCTCCTTCTATTTTTTTAAAAATATACTGTCTTTTAAATAAATAGATAGGTAGACAGACAGACAGATAAAAGCTAAACATGGTAGTGGATGTGAGAGCAGAGACAGGTGCATCTCTGTGATTTTGAGGTTAGTCTGGTCTACTCACCAAGTTCTAGGACAGTGAGGGCTACATAATAGACCCTGTCTCAAAAAGGAAAAAGAGCCGGGCGGTGGTGGCGCACGCCTTTAATCCCAGCACTCCGGAGGCAGAGGCAGGCAGATTTCTGAGTTCGAGGCCCGCCTGGTCTACAAAGTGAGTTCCAGGACAGCCAAGGCTACACAGAGAAACCCTGTCTCGAAAAACCAAACAAAAAACAAAAAACAAAAAAAACCCCAAAACCCAAAAAACCCCCCCAAAAAACATAACAGTCCATCAGACATATGTAATCGGATAATCTTTTGGTGAAGTGTGATTTGCCTAAAAAAATACTTCAAGAGAAGATTCAAGATGCAGGGGGGCAGAGCGTGCGGATGCCACCTTTAATCACAGCACCTGGGAGTTGGAGACAGGTCATCAGGCTAGCCTGGTCTAGTCACTGAGTTCCAGAATAGCTGAGATACATAGTGAAACCCTATCTTTGCTTTAAAATAATAATAATAATAATAATAAAAAGTTCATGCTGGGTGTGGTGGTGCACGCCTTTAATCCCAGCACTCAGGAGGCAGAGGCAGGCGGATTTCTGAGTTCAAGGCCAGCCTGGTCTACAGAGTGAATTCCAGGACAGCCAGGGCTACACAGAGAAACCCTGTCTGGAAAAAAACAAAACAACAACAAAAAAGGTTCACTTTAAGCACTTCGCTGTCTTCTCTCACAAGCTCCTCTGTATCTCCACAGCTCCTCTAGCAAGGACTCCCCGACCCCGTTGGTTAATTGCTTGCAAAACACAGAATCTTTTCAAGCTTCTCCCAAGAAGTTTATAATATCTTACCTGTGGAATGTTCTTGGAGGCCATTGTTTGCAAAAGGGCCCTCAAAGCACTACTTATGGCTTCTAGAAAATCATCATGTTTAGCAAAATCTAAAACACAAAATGTTTCCACAAAAACACAAAGATGAAGTGCCAGTTTTCTCTTCTAGAAGACAAACTATTTTGTAGAAGAAACAGGTTTAAACAAAGCATGCTAATGTTAGCTTACACTGTTATTAACAAAAGCCCTTTTGTTTCAGATTTATTTTATCTTAGATGGATGAGTGTTTGGCCTTCTGTATGTCTGTGCACCATGAGTGCAATGCCCAGGGAGGCCACCAGAGGGCGACAGATACACTAGAATGAGTTGGTTGTCACCGAGTGAGTGGGTGGGTTTGGGAACAACAACAGTTGGGTGCTTACTACTTGAGCCATCTTGACAACCCCCCCACCCTCAAAAGCATTCTTGATATATTTAAGCCAAATGTTTACTTCACAGTCTCTGTACACTTTCAAGTAAGTCTGAAGGAACACTGTGGAAGGGACAGGGACCTACAGCGGTCCTGACTTATGATGGTGGGTTTTCACTAGACTAACCTTTGGCACAGGATAAACCTGGTTTGGGGGGAGTCTCATCTCTCAGAGGTCTCCACTGTGGTGCTGGCACACTGAGAGAGAGACAGCTTCTACACTAGTGTTCCTGACAATATAGGCCCATGGCTCAAAGCCTCAGTCTTGCTCTTCTCCTACTGTACTTTCCTATGCATGACAAACAGGACAGCAGCAATAAACGACTGAGCTAGCACAGTTACGGCAGGGACACATGAGGGCCGCCCAGGTGAGTGACCTATTTGGTACATTAGGATCATACTTTCTACAGATGCCCAGCAAATGTGCCCAGTCTGTGCCGTCTAACCCCCCGCCCCCAGTCTCATTTCCTTTTCTTAAACACGGGTGTGACTTCATCTTCTCCAACCATACACACGACAGGACAGGTTATAACAAGCAATGTGAGTTGCAGCTGACTCATAGGTGTGTGGTTTTTCCTTAGTCTGGGAACCCAGTCAATTGCTTTGAGAAGGTTTGGGTCACAAATGAGTGCTCTGTGGAGGTTCACTGTAAGTGAATAAAACCTCAAACAATTCTGGCTCATGATCTTTAAGTTTTCCAGTGGAGACCCTAGTCTTCTAGATTCCACCTCAGCAATAGTGATCCTGCCAGATAATTCTATTAATGTGTGTGTAAACAGAGAGCTCCTGTGCAGGATGTCTCTTAGAATCCCTGCTGCATACCAGGAGTAACCACCAAGACACACTCACAGAAAATACCTTCAGACATTGCCCTGGGAGAGGAGCAGCTACACATAGTGGAGAACCACTGCCTAGATATTGTGCAATGGAGACAAATCGCCTTCAGCATTCTGCATAAATTCCACACCCACAGAGACTCTGAGAGTCACAACGATAAGTAAGACAGGGGAGCACTGTGCTACTCAGGCTGGTTAAGAATTCATGGGCTCAAGAGATCCTTCCACCTCAGGCTACAGAGAAGCAAGAGACAGAAAGTAAACACACCTATTGCTTTAGCCATAAAAGTTTGTGGGAGATCTGATAAATAGCACCAGATACCATAGCTTATTGTCCTGTTGTGCCTGGAGCATTGTCTTATTCCTGATACCTCCCTCTTAGGTTGCCTGGCAAAGAGACAGGCAGCTCCCCACAATTAATTAATTAATTAATTAATTCCCTCCCTCCCTCCCTCCCTCTCTCCCTTCCTTCCTTTTGACAGGGTTTCTCTGTGTAGCCCTGAATGTCCTGGAACTCACTCTGTAGACCAGGCTGGCCTTGAACTCAGAGATCCTCCTGCCTATGCTGGGATTAAAGGCGTGCGCCACCACTGCATGGCTCACAATTTTCTTAACACAGGGTGTCCCTATAGTCCATGCTATAAACTATCAGTTCTCCTGTCTCAGCCTCACAAGCACTAAGAGTACAAAGATGCAACTCGATAGTAAATACATAACGTAAGATTTTTAATTTTATTTATTATTTCTGTGTGTGTGTGTTCATAAGTACAGGTGCACATGTGCACACAACCATGGAGGTCAAGGGACAACTCCCCCCCCCTCCCCCGCTAGAATCCAGAGATCTACCTCCAGTCATCAGCTTTCACAGAAGTGCTTTTGACCTGCAGTCATCCTACCAGCCCCACAACAAGCTTAACCAAGGCTTATTTTATCTTTTGGGCTTTTCATTTTTAGATTCTATATGTACCAAAGAAGGGAGTTCCTGTAATTAACACAGCACAGATAATGGACACACCTTCGACAAACTCCTGCACAACCTGTGATCTGAGCTAGTTCATTTTGGTCCTAGTTCAATTCCAGCAACCACATGGAGGCTCACAGCCACCTGTAATGGGATCTGACTCCCTCTCCTGGCATGCAGATTCTAACATAAAAAGAAGCACGAGCTCAACGATGGTCTTACTACAGTTTCTACCCTACTTGCAAAAGCCTGGTGTGCAACAGAGGCTCCACAATTGATGTGAAGATATTACTATTATTATTCAAAAGTTTCCATGTGCCTGGTCCACACAGTGAGCTGCAGGACAACTAAGGCTATACACAAAGTCACTGTCTCAAAAACAACAAAACCTCCTGAATAAGACAACAGTGCCGGGGGCTGGTGAGATGGCTCAGCAGGTAAGAGCACCCGACTGCTCTTCCGAAAGTGATAAGTTCAAATCCCAGCAACCACATGGTGGCTCACAACCATCCGTAACAAGATCTGGCTCCCTCTTCTGGAGTGTCTGAGGACAGCTACAGTGTACTTACATATAATAAATAAAATAAATCTTTAAAAAAAAAAAAAAAAAAAAAAAGACAACAGTGCCACACGCATCCTAGGGCAACCAAGCCTCACCAATTGGAGGGAAGCCATAGCTAGTACTGTAAACCTGCCAAGAGCCATGTCTGGAGAGGTCATGGCCCTAGAGGTGACTTTGTTACTAACATACTACCAAAGCTGTAGTTTCCAACTGCCTTGAAATCCTTATCCTTATCTGCATAAATAAGTGCAGACCTCTCACCTCAAAGCTTCTCTCTACGGCAGACAGAAACTAGCTGAAACCTACAACTGCTCAAATGCAGAGAATGAGTGACCCTTGGGTGCTCTGCCCCAATAGAACACAGCTCCCACACCAAAGGCTCAGGGAACATCAGAGGCGGGAGAAGACTGGAAAAGCCTGAGGACCAAGAGACTTTCTCTTGAGCAGGACAGGGATGCTGCACCTATGAATTCTCAGCAAAATGGCTGAGGAGGGAGGGAGAACCAGTTTTCTTCCCTGTTTTGTTTTGTTTTGTTTCAGAGACAACACCATAATCCTACCTGGTCAGCCCCGAGTACCTGCAGGTGGGACAGCAATGACCTGACTGAACCTGAGGGTTGTGGTCTATGTTCATGTATGTTTGTAATGGAAATAAATATAGAGGGGGGGGGTCAAAAGAAGGTACAGGGGAAAGACAGGAGGAACTAGGTAGAAAAAATGCAGATATAGTATACAGTATACTCATGTATGAAGTCCTCAAATTAAAAAAAAAAATGAATAAAGACTCAAATGTCCTAATACAGATTACACACACACACACCCTTACCTACTGATACACCCTGACCGTCATTGGCAATGATAATACGTGGCTGATAGTATCTTGGAAAGGTTTCTGAGGTTAGATATAATATTCCATTTATAACACGGATTCAACAGCCCAAGTTCCATTCTTAAAGTTCAGCTAAGTCCAAGTAGTCTTTCACAGTAATGTCTAAATATTTACCTGGCTGAGAAAAAAGAAGCTGTGACAGGTGCTGAGCAAGAGTCTGGAGAGCGGGGGCTCCACCGAGATGATCTATGTCCAGGAGAGACACAAGACTCTGGAGACACATAAGGGCTCTACACTGAATAGTGTTCATTCTGCAAAGAAAGGAAACAATCTAACGTTGACATCCTGGCACTCCATGGCCTACTGATTTGTGGTATTGTTGATGTTGATTATGGCACAGCCTCTTGCTTTATACTCCAGGTTAGCCTGGAGCTCACTATGAAATCTATGCTGGCTTTGAATTTGTGATCCTCTTCAATACTGCCAACGACAGTCACAAGCTTCAAGCCTGGCTCAGTGTCAATTTTTAATCTAAGCTTCAGATTCTGTCTAAGAGTACCTATAAGGTCAAGGAGATCTGAGGCAGTCACAAAGAATAATGTGACCTGCTCATCTGCCAATCAACGTGCCTAAGCACTCAAGGGCTCTGAGCACAACTCATCTGGGAGTCACGAGTCTCTCTCTACTGGGCCCTGTACAGGAAACTCCTTACTTTTACTATTTTTATTTATAGTTTGCTGTTCTGGGTACTGATCCCATGGCACTACACATGATAGACAAGCTCCCAACTACCGCTCAGTCCACTCTGCTGCACAGGAGGCTCAGGCAGAGCATGAACTTGGGACCCTCCTGCTTCCCCTCAGCCTTGCGAGTTCAGATTACAGACTCCCAGCCCAGGCCTGCTTTGCAGCCACTGGACATGTGTCCCTAAGCAGTTTAGTGTTGCCTAGCTGTATGGTTTCTGTATATATTTTATGTCTCTCTCTCTCTCTCTCTCTTTTTTTTTTTTTTTTGGTTTTTCGAGACAGGGTTTCTCTGTATAGCCCTGGCTGTCCTGGAACTCATTCTGTAGACCAGGCTGGCCTCAACCTCAGAAATCCTTCAGAGCCTCTTTTCTGCTGAATGTCAACTTCTTAAACATTTGACCATGACAGACATCAAAGTTCTTTCCAAGTTGGGGCAACTATGTCCCACACTGCTATGAACATTCACTCTCACACCAATATCCCAGCACATAAGGGACACAAACTTCTGCAGGGTACATATCACGGCAGGTCTTGGGAGCATTTTCTAGTCAATATTTCAACATTTCACATAATGACAAAACAATAAATTGTCTGAAAATCCAAAGTTTCTTACTTCTTAATCAAAGGTTTCCAAGTAGGGTTCTTAGAACATATGTCAACTGCAACACTGTTTGGTGAAGATGTTTTCTCAAAAACCTAGGTTTGAAAGGAAAACAGGAAAAAATAAAAGGGATGTCATCTTAAACAGGATTTCTCTATAAAGTCAGACTTGCCCATGCCCATGCCCTAACCGGAGACCAGGATCAAATTACTAACCTTCTCTGGAATGAGGCAGTTGGTAAGGGCAGAGTGAATTTCATGGGACAGGCACAACGGGGACATCAGCTGCCCACTGCACTCACTGAAGGAGTTTTCCATAAAGGCTTCACTTTCATCACTACTAGAAAGCTCTTCCCACTCATCATCCGAGGGATCTGAGGAGAGGGTAAACCAGATAGATGTAACTGGGGTTTCAAAGAAACTCCCATGGGGGCCGCCCCTGGTTTGGGGTGGGAGTTGGGGTGGGGAAACGACTAGTGTAAGCTGGGAGCAGACCTTCACTGCAGCACATGTTGACAATAACTTCCAGAGCGGTCTGCTGAGCTGTCAGCAATGCCATGGCCTCCCGCAGCTCCTTGTCAGTAGGCTATAAATAAATAAATAAACAAACAATCAAGTCTTTTTTTTTTTTGTATTAAGTTTCCTTGATTTCTGCACTTGGAATAGAGTAGATGGAGGCTACAACAGGTGGAAGAAAAGCTACAGGACTTCCAATCAGTACAGTGACTTCCTCCTGGTCCACTAGAGCAAATCTCTTGTTAACTGTGTTCCATTTATCACAGAGCTGCAGAGTTGTAAAAAACAGATACCTCAAGGCCAAAGAGATGGCTCAGTGGTTAAAAGCACTGACTGTTCTTCCAGAGGTCCTGAGTTCAATTCCCAGCAACTGCATGGTGGCTCACAACCATCTGTAATGGGATCTGATGCTCTCTTCTGGTGTGTCTGAAGATAGCAACAGTGTACTCATATAAATAAAATAAGTAATTCTTAAAAAACAAAAACAGATACCTACTTTGAATCTTGACCGCATGTGTTAAGTTGTTTAGCATGGTAAGATTAAACAAAAGCTGATTTCAGACATTTGATTCTTAAACACATATTTTAGCCATGTTCTTTGAAAGACACATTCAACAGATACTTCCGGCCAGGCACGGGGGCACATATCTATTCCAGCACTGAAGTGGTAGTCAGAAAAATTACCTCAACTTTGAGGCCAGTCTGGTCTATAGAGTAAGTTTCAGGCCAGCCTGGGCTATATATTGACATCCTGTCTCAAAACAAGTGAACGTACACACACACTATTAACAAGCCTTCCATTAACAGTGCTTGACAAATAGCAGACTGCCTTGATTCCTGATTTTCTATGAAAAATAAAATATAAAGTAACTCTTTCAAGATTGGGGGAAAAAAGAAAGTGGAGCACGGTGGTGCACATCTTTAGTCCCAGCACTGGGAGGCAGAGGCGGATCTCTATGAGTTCCAGGTCAGCTTGGTCTACAGAGTGAGTTCTAGGACAGCCGGATCTATATAGAGACCCAGTCATTAAAAAAAAAAAAAAAAAAGGAAAATACAAAATAACAACAAAAAAGATTGGGGGGGGGGGGAGGCTACAGAGTGAGAATCCCTATATTCCTGCAGAGGACTGTTTGGATCCCAGCACACATTACAGTTGATACCTCCTGTAACTCCAGCTCTGAGAAAACCCCATGTTCTTTTCTGACCTCCATGGCCACCCCTACCCCATTGCATATAAACAAACACAAATAAAACTTAAGAAAAAAAGATAGAAAAAGGCATTTTTCTCTAAAGACAATTTCAACAAGTAACATTTCCTAAAATGAACAATATAAACTTATAAACTTAAATTCTTTTTTTTTTTTTTTTTTTTTTTTTTTTTTTTTTTTTTGATTTTTCGAGACAGATTTCTCTGTGTAGCCCTGGCCGTCCTGGAACTCACTCTGTAGACCAGGCTGGCCTCGAACTCAGAAACCCGCCTGCCTCTGCCTCCTGAGTGCTGGGATTAAAGGCGTGCGCCACCACGCCCGGCTTAAACTTAAATCCTTAACTTGCCTGTAAAAACTCAGTCACACTTATACCCTAGAATGAGTGGGATAACTTTTAAAATAACATGTACTTTGTTTGTTTACAAACTCAAATTGTCTTTTTAATGACTAAAGTAGAGTAGATCACTAAATAGACTTACTATAATTGCCCAAGCATTCCATAGACATGCATATTTCAGATTATACCCAGTCACCCAGTCATCAATACCTGTAGGTTCTGAATCCATGAAGTTAATGAACATACATCATTTTTTTTTCTTTCTTAAAAGCTCTTATATTGTAGTGGCATGGAAAGGAAGAACTCAAATTTCAGGGCTCAACCTTCCAGTCTCAGCCTAAGTATCTGGGACATAGATATAACCCACTATGTCCAAGCACTATAAACTAAGACCACAAATTCCTGGGGGAAACTGCATCTGTCCTTGACGGTATCCCATAAGTAATGTACCGTGTGTGTGTGTGTGTGTGTGTGTGTGTGTGTGTGTGTGTGTGTGTGTGTGTAGTGATATGAGGGCAGGGGATGTTACTCAGTAGTTGAGTGTTTGCCAAGAATGTGCAAAGCCCTGGATCTGATCCTCAGCACTAAATACAATTAAGTAAGTTAGCAAAACACACCCGCTTCTTATCCAACATTGTACTACAGTTGTTAAGAATTCAAAGATGGAACCAGGCATAGAATGGTAGAATGCCTGCTTATCATGCACAAAGCCCATGTATGATCTTCAACATTGTACAACCTGGGCATGGTGGCACATGTCTATAATCACCGCACTTGAGTGAAGTGGAGACAGGAAGATTAGAAATTACAGGTTATGCTGTGGCTATACAACAAAATTTGAAACTACCCGGATACATGAGGCCATGTATTAAAACCAAACAAAACCCCAAAAAATCCTAAAGCTGACTAAAAGGTGTGGGAGGATGTGTGTAAGTGGCTGTAAATAATAATGTCAATTTCATATGAGAGACTTAACAACTGAAGATTTGGAACCTGGGGTGGGGCGGGGTGGGGTGGGGGGCTGAGTTAGAGCCAATTCCCTATGACTATGTATTTAAATATCTTATTTCCTCAGACCTACTCGGTCCAAAGTTAAAAAATATACCTATAGGTCTTATAAAGCATTACCATTTTCCATACCAGAATGTTTGTGCTCATTTAAAATGAAACTAGTAAGCCAGGCATTGCACACACACCTTTAATCCCAGCACTAAGGAAGCAGAAACAGATGCATCTCTGGGAGCTCAAGGCCAGCCTCGTCAATACAAGTTCCATGTCAGCCAGAACTACAGAGTAACACTGTTTCCAACAAACAAAAAAATAAGATCCTACCAACAAACCCTTGTCTAGGAATTAAACTTCCACTTTTGGCCTGTGTTATCTAACAAAAGTGAAGGATGACTGATGGAAGGCACACGCTATTCTAACGGCAACCCTGGAATATGTCGTCCATTTTCTACTACCACCATGTGATGTTCAGCTAAGCTAAATAGATTTGTGATGGATTCTCTCTACCTAAAATGTATATATATCCACGTTAGAGAAAACTCTTGAGATTTCCAACATCCCCTTTACAACATTCCTCTACTTGTGACTGTTATCAAACTGACAAAGAATGGTCCAGAGCTGCCATGGTGTCTAAGGATGTAATCAGGAGGAGGAGAGACAACTGAGGAGGTATAGACAGAATAAAGCTGTAGACTGGATAAACTATTATTCTGGAAGCAGAGGAGGAATGCTCTTATTTCTGCATGTGTTAAAAACTGCTCTCTTCTCTGCATATTTGTGTTAAGCCTTAAGTTTAATGGTGCAATTTAAAGTTAAATAGATAGGACTAAAGTGGAATCAACTGGGCAGTACAGAGGACCTCAGCTTATTCTGAGTTTGCACTCCCCTCCCATATATATAGTACCTAGCACTCTACTGGTACCTAAACACTGGCTGGCTGGCTGACTTATATGATGTTAATTATATAGGGTAATGAGTTAAGACTTTAAAAGCAGCTTCTTCAGGAGCTGAGCATGGTGGCATACACCTTTAATTCCAGTATTTGGTAGGCAGAGGCAGGTGGATTGTGGCCAGCCTAGTTTACAGAGTTCCAGGATAGCCAAGGCTATCTGGGGAAACCCTGTCTCAAAAACCAAGACAAAAATAGGCTTGTATGTTTGTTTTTTGCTTTGAGAAAACACTGTATTTTATGAGCTCAAAAATTTATTTCCCTCCTTCCCCCCTTCTCTTTCACTGTGTCTGTTGTAAACAATTAGCATGTATTCTACCACGGACAATACTCTTAGCCCTTCTGTGTGCATGCCTATGTAAGCAGTGTAGGCACAGGAGTGCACACGTGCACCTACAGGGTAAAGCAGGCTTCCTCTATCACAGCCTGCCTCCTTGCCTTGAAGCAAGGTGTAGGGAGTGGAGAGAGTCCTGAGTGAATGTGTATTGTTGACATGGTTACTGCCATGTCAAGCTTAGAACCTCAGACCCATAGAGAAGCCGCAAAGCCTTTCCTTCTGACCCGTGTGTGGGTATTGATAGTGTCTGTTGAAAATGTCCTCCATAGCTTTCTAGCCCAGGATATTTATGGCCTAAAGACTTCTCAGTCAGGGAAGTCAGACTGACTGATGCTCCTACCAAGATTAGCTAAACTTGTGTCCTTGTTTATCTGTATGTAATAACCCTACCTTCTTGCTCAACTGTATGTAATAACCCTATCTCTCTGTCCAACTCTATATAGTAAACATAAGATTATAGGTGGTAACAGTTTCTTCAACCAAGAGCCCAGACCACTGGATCCCAGCTCTCTGTTTCTATCTGTCTTCATTCCTTCAGTATTCCAATCAGGTCTGTCCTAGAGTCATGCTGCATGCAGTAACAGGGTCTCTCACTAAATCACAAGCCTACTGTTTTGGCTAGCCTGGCTGGCATTGTCTGGTCTGTAGGAAACTTAAGGATAAGATGGCCTGACTTTTGCATATACCCCTACTTAACACAAGGCTTGGGTTGTTCACATGTAATTGTTCTATGTATAAAAACCTTGACTCCTTCAAAGCACTAAGATTGAATGAATTATGCATGCTAGAGAGATGGCTCAGTGGCTACATGCTCCTGCTGCTAAGCTTAATCTGAATTTAATCTCCAGGTCCCACATGGCAACAAAAGAAGACTGATGCCTGCAAACTGCCCTTTGACCACCACACATGTTCTATGGCATAAACTTATCCCTAGCAATAAAATAAAAATCTAATAATTAAAAAACCCCACAAAACTTTGCTTTGTAAGTCTTCAAGAATGTAAGTTAGACATGGTGGTAAACACTCATAGCCCCACCGACTAGGGCAGCTAAAACAAATAGGTAAGCAAACAAAATCTACAAGAAAATATGTTTACTTTGAGCTATATTCATTTAAAGAATTCTAAGTCATATAAACTAATCAGAACTGTAAGATGTTGACTCAAAACAATTAATTTCAATTAACTCCAGGTGAATAAGGACAAGCCACCCCTTGCCCTGTCCCATGAGAGGATGTGAACCGTACTCTCCTAGCCGAGGCTTGTCACCTTTCCTTTGCAGCAGCCTCCTGCTCTTTCTGCCTTCATGCTCCCTCTATCCAGCTGAGTGACTCTTTAAATGTCACCCTGTCTTCACAATTCTCTACTTCCCCAGTTCAGACAGCTCAGTTGGCCCTGTGTCATTTCCAACAGCCTCCTCCTTTGCTCTCCCATCTGGTCTTCATCGTATGCACCAGGCTTACAGAAACAACTTGGGGATTTGGTGACAATTCTACCACCGTTCGTAGCATCGGGCTAATATAACCATGGGCTTACGAGTCTGTCTTCCTGAAGAAAGAGGGATTTCCTCATGCAGAAACACGACTGAAGATTCTCATCTGTAACCGGTACATGCACACACACGTGAGCAGCACAGGAAGGATGTACCTTCCCAGCTGGGTCGTGTCTGTCCTCCCACATCTTCTTGCCTCCTCCCAAAGCATGGGTCCACCAACACTTTCTCAGCTGGAGTAACTGGCAGCTGTGCACCCTCCCTGCACATCACACATCACACTAGCATGAAGCACCACACCTCCCCAACCTCTTCTGCTCAGCAACAGTGGGGGACTGAAGGCTTGGCCTGGGTCTCTGCTAAAAAGAGGTACTAAAATAAAAGATATAAGAATTCAATCAAGCCAGGCGGTGGTGGCACACGCCTTTAATCCCAGCACTTGGGAGGCAGAGGCAGGAGGATTTCTGAGTTCGAGGCCAGCCTGGTCTATACAGAGAAACCTTGTAAAAAAAAAAAAAAAAAAAAAAAAAAAGAATTCTATCAAAAAAGGAAGCAAAGGAGGATGAAGGTGAAGATTCCCTGCAGAAGACAGGTAACTGAATCGGGAACTGTCAGGAAGACAGGAAGCTATTGCTAAGTGCTTGGAAAGCTCCCACACAGAAAGGTTCCATTTTAGACAAGAGATACTGGTTTTTGTTTCTTCTACATGGGTACATTTCTAATGTTACAATGAGAATCAACAGGAAAATACTACTCTAACTGAAAAATTGCCTAATTTTTTTTTTTTGTAATGCTAAGGAAGCCTGACATATTAATTCATGTTGAGCGGCTAGAGAGATGGCTTAACAGTGAAGAGGGCTGATGGTTCTTTCAAAGGGCCACGTTCAATTCCCAGCTCCCACATGGCAGCTCACAACTGTATTTAATTCCAAGATCTGACATTCTCACACAGACATACATATGGGCAAAGAACCAATGCACATAAAATAAAAAATAAAATGCATTAATTCATAGAGGATCCATCTGACTCACTGGAAGTAAATCGGAAATAAACGTTTTCCTTCTGAGTTTTCTTTTATGAGGGATTTCTTCCATTTCATCATCTTCAACCAAGTCATCACCATTAGCATTTGCTAGGATGTCCTCACTCTCTGAGGCAGTCTTCAGCCGCTGGGTTTCAGCTTCCTTCATCTGAATGACCATGTTGCCAGTATTCATACCCAGAACTTCAGACAAGGTGCCAAGGATGGCATTTATGATTTCTGCCTGACTCTTAGATGGAATAATGTCCTTTAGATTCCAGATGGTACCTGGGAAAAAATAAGCATGAAGACAAAGGAATTACCTATGGAATCTTTATTAGAAATGGGTTCTAACACCAACCAGGTTATATACAGACTGATTCTGATATAATAAAAGGAAATGCTAAAAAGTAAAAACAAGTAATCTTTACTAACTGAAACTAAATGAACTAATTTACTAATTGAACAACATATAATAGTGAGGGAAAGCAGTTTCCACAGGGCTTAGGCTCTGGTGTCATTTCAAAAGTGCCGCCTCACCTACCTTTGCTCACTCCATCTCTGCCCACACTTTTCCACCCCACCTGCCTTTGCTCGCTCCATCTCGGCACACACTTTTCCACCCCACCTACCTTTGCTCACTCCATCTCGGCTCACACTTTTCCACCCCACCTGCCTTTGCTCATCCCATCTCGGCACACACTCTTCCCAGACACTGATCAAGTTTCTTTGACAATGCCAGGAGGAGCCTTGTTTCCTCCCATTTTCACCTAAGCTCCTCTTCTCAGCAGCTTTATATTACAAGTGTAGTGGGATGCATTAATCCTCCAAAATCACACAGAAAATGCAGACAGAAAGTTCTTGGTTTTCTCCTAACAAAATAAAATAGTGCTTCCAGGAAGAAATCTAAATAATTTTTCAAAGTGAATGTCAAGCTGGGAATGTAGCGCAGTTGGTAGAATGCTTGCCCTGGGCTCAGTCCAAGGACTGTAAATCAGTAAGAACAGATTCAGGAGGTGGAGGCAGGAGGATCAGAAGTTCCAGGTCAATTTCAGCTATAACACAAGTGTAGCTAGACCATATATAAGACCCCGTCTCCAAAAAAAGTAATAAAATGAAAACACCACCTAGGCATAACTAACAATACTGAAAGCAGAGGGTAGAAGACATTAGTCATGATCACTGTGGCATGATTAACAATAGCAAAAAGATTAACTCAGGTGCCCACCTGAGGATGAACAGACAATGGAGAATGGCTTCCAAGACAGGCAGTACTACAGAGAGACCCTGTCTCAGAAAGCTAAAACCAACCAACCACACAAAATCCAAAGAGTAGCACACACACACACACACACACACACACACACACACACACACACACACCAAGGAATACTATTCAGCATTCTAAGAGAATGGAAGAGTGCTTGCCTAGCATACAGCCCTGGGTTTGCTCCCCAACATAGCATAAAGTAGGTGTGATACACATTCCTATTCTGAGCACTCAAGGTGTAGGAGCTTGCTGTCATCAGACCAGATAGTAAATCTGATGGCAAGCTGGGCCACAGAAGGCCCTGTTTCAAAAGCTAAAAATCAATAATAGTACCAATGCATGCCACTATGTAGGCAGCCTTGAAAGCCTGAGGCTAAGGGAAATAAGCTAGCCAAAAAGGGACAAGCATAAATGCTTCTATCTCTGTAAGGTTTTTACCAGAGTCAAATCCACAGAAATAGGAAACAGAATGGTGGGGTCCAGAGATGGGGTGGGGAAACAGGGTCAGGAAAAGTTCTCATTTAGTGGATATAGTCACTTTTCAGGATGAAGAGTATTATAAAGTATATGCTACTTAACTAACCATCATATCACTTCAGATTTCTGTACTCAGAGACACTGGGGCAAAAAAAAAAAAAAAGGACTAAGGACTCATGAAAGAGTAAGTAGTGGGTCACGCCTTAGTTACCCTAAGTGAACTGTGAACTCAATGGGAGATGAAAAAGAGGAAAGCTGGGCTGCAGAGATGGCTCAACAGTTAAGAACACTGACTGCAATTCCAAAGGACCTCAATTCAATTCCCAGCACCCACAGAGCAGCTCACAACTATTATAACTCCAGTTCCAGGGGGCCAACACCCTCACACAGACATATATGCAAGCAAACCACTAATACATAAAATAAAAGTAAATCATTTAAAAAGAGAGAGAGAGAGCCCGGCGTGGTGGCGCACGCCTTTAATCCCAGCACTCGGGAGGCAGAGGCAGGCGGATTTCTGAGTTCAAGGCCAGCCTGGTCTACAAAGTGAGTTCCAGGACAGCCAAGGCTACAGAGAAATCCAGTCTCGAAAAACCAAAAAAAAAAAAAGATAACTCAGTGGTGCGTGCCTTTAATCCCAGCACTCTGGAGGCAGAGGCAGGCAGATTTCTGAGTTTAAGGGCACCCTGGTCTACAAAGATTGCAAAGATTGCAAAAATAGATAGTTCCAAGGCAGCCATAGCCACAGAGAAACCGTCTCGAAACACCAAACAAACAAACAAACAACAAAAGGAAAGAAAAAAATTTTTTTTAGAAAATGGAACCATCTATTCTAGGAGGCTTCCTAACAATCAGTTAGGGGTCTCTGCTCTAACACTAAGATGTTCTCCGACCAGAGCATTGTAGAGCTGGGGAAGACTGAATCCTGGCCTCCGCTTCTGTTACAATTATGACTTCATTTGGGTAAATCTTACCTGCCACCAGTGTCTTTAGAAGAATGTATTCCATAGAGGTGACAGGACAAAGTAAAGCAGATTCCAGCACACGCAGTGCTGTGCCATCAAAAGATTTCAGGAGTTCTGGGTTATCTTCCGTCACTGTCTGTAAACAATACGCTGTAAGACAAGAACCAATAATTTAGAAACCTGTGAATTGTTTAGGGTAATTTACACCTGTATAACTCATACAAAAATGTGCATTTTTACAACTTTTAGACACTTCAACTTCATCAGGTATAGGCTTCACTTCAAGGATGATACATGCAAAAGAGGCCTCAGTGCTAGAGATCTCCATCTCCTTTAATTTCTAATTCTTTTTCTTCTTCCTCCCAAACCCCCGAAAACAGGGTTTCTCTGTGCAGCCCAGGCTGTCCTGGAACTCATTCTGTAGACAATGATAGCCTAGGACTCAGAGATCCACCTGCCTCTGCAGTACTGGAATTAAAGGTGTGTGTCACCATCACCAGCTAAACTTTTCATTCTTTCTAAAACTATACTTTCATAAACTATAACCTAAATTTAAGTAGTAATTGAAGCAATGCTGAATTACTATATATATCTACAGTTTATCCTCAATCTATACACTTATCATAGGTCAGTAGCAAGAAGTACTAGTTCATGCACCACATGCTTAATAGTTCTGTTGCCAAGAACAAACCCATACATTAGTGTTATTTAAGAAAACAGTAGTTGAGTGTGGTTGTACATTGCCTTTAACAAACATACTCTTTTGTTTGCTTGTAAGATTTATTTATTTTATGTATATGAGTACACTGTCACTTTCTTCAGACATACCAGAAGAAAGCATTGAATCCCATTACAGATGGTTGTGAACCAACATGTAGTTGCAGGGAATTAAACTTAGGGACTCTGGAAGAGCAGTCAGTACTCTTAACTGCTGAGCCATCTCTCCAGCCCAACAGTAGTACTCTTTAATTCCAGCATTTAGAAGGATCTGTGTTTGATGCTAGCTTGGTTTACATAGTTCCAGGACAGCCAGGGCTACCATAGAAAGAACCTATCTCAAAAAACCAAAATCAAATCCCTAACCAAAATAAAACAAAACCAAGATAATAGATTACAACATTCATTCTAGAAATTAACTGAAAGCATAAAAACAACTGAGGTGCTGATCAGTGGTGACACACACCTTTCATCCCAGCACTCAGGAAGAAGTAGGTAGATCTTCATGAGTTCAAGGCCAGCCTGGTCAGCTCGGCCTATTTATTGAGGACAGCCAAGGTTAAACAAAGAAACCCTGTATCAAAAACCAAACCAAATAAACAAATGAGGAAAAAGTTTGTGGAACTCAGCTTTGTTTGTAGAATCCGGAGTGACCGACAGGTGGATCCCTGAGTTTGAGGTCAGCCTGATCTATAAACCTAGTTCCAGGATAGCCAGGGCTGCCCAGAGAATTCCTGTCTCAAAAACTCAAAAACAAACAAACAAAACACACACACAAAAATTTAAAGACAAAACAAACAATAACCCAAAACAAAACTGAGACTACACAAAAGGTTTTGACAGAAGAGACCTCTGAAGTACAAAAATAAAGATAAAGCCAAATTAGTTTCCTTTGAGATATTTATTCCAAAAAATCTAATTTTGAAATTCCAAATTAGATTGTATCTATCCAAATAAATCAAAACATATGGTAGTGGGGCTGAAGAGATGGCTTAGCAGTTAAAAGCACTTACTGTTCTTACAAAGGTCCTGGGTTCGGTTCCTTACACACAATCATTTGTAACTCTAGTTTTAGGGCAACAGGCATGCATATGTGCACACATACTCATACATACAAACTAAATAAATCTAAAATAAAAATGCAACCAATTATACAACTATGCTACACATCGATACATATACTTCTAAATGTGCTGTGTTACTAGGGACTAACGCTCGGCACTTTAGCAGAAGAGAAGGGCTGGGGTGATGGCTCCATGACTGAGTGCTTGCCCAGCATGAGCAAGGCTCTGGGATGGACCCCCAGTACAATACAGCACAGAACAGAACTCTATGAGTTCACTGTATTATATGTGAGCCAGTCAGTGTTGGCACATGCCTTTAATGCCAGCACTCGGAAGGCAGAGGCAGGTGGATCCCTGTGAGTTAGAGGCCAACCTGGTCTACAGAGTGAGTTCCTGGTCAGCCAGGGCTACACAGGAAAACCTTGTTTTGAAAAAAACGAAACAAAACAAACAAACAAACAAACAAACAAACAAACAAACGGCCAGGCTTGGTGGCATACACTTTTGATCTTGGCACCCAGGAGTCAATCTCTGCGCATTAGAGGTTAGCCTGGCTTATATATACTGCAAGTTCCAGAACAGGCAGAGCTAAGCAGTAAGATCCTGTCTCAAAAACAAAACAAACCTTACCTTGCAGAATTATATAAGTAAAGTATTAGCCACAGATTTAGAGAAATTCTAAACAAACAGAAGTTCCCTGGACACTTATATCTAGTAACAGTCGGGCTGTTAGCAGACACACTGCGCCCGCACATGGCAACGCAGGAATAGCAAATAAGCACTTTCATCACTTACCTACGGAAACAGCCAGGTCAACACTGATGGGGAACCTACGTAAGTACTGTAACACAATTTCCAAACACCCTTCTTTGTTGAATATAGATACTGCTCTGCCACTGCATTCACTACAGTGAAGGGGAAAAATAAGTTTTACTGTTCATATTTTAACATTAAGAAATCAAACAGAAGTCTGTGAAAAAAATAATTATGCTTTATAAAACCAACGATCAGCAGTCAAAATACCAACTCATATTTATTGTACATGACAACCTATCAGGGCTTCATTCCCTTCACACTGGGATCTCTCAGTCCATCTCTCCATATGGAAGGTTAGAGCTATATGAAACCTCAGAAATAATCACTCATCCAACTTCCCATTTTACAGATTTGAGAGAAGCCAAGCTCCACCAGTTAAGGCCATCTGTCTGCAGCCCTGTATCCTGGGTGTGGCTACACCCTGCCCAGGCCTCAGTTCCTTGTGTATATAGACTGTTCTTTTTCCACTATCACTTAATAATAACACATTCAAATAAGGACAAAGGCCTCTATCACATAAAAAGCAACATTTTTAATTGAAAAACCACATTTTATGTACTCCTAGACTGCAATTATAATTTCAACAAGAAGAATTTTCACTCTTTAGAGAAATTACTCTACTAAGTATTAGTTATGAAATCACGCCGGGCAGTGGTGGCGCACGCCTTTAATCCTAGCACTTGGGAGGCAGAGGCAGGTAGATTTCTGAGTTTGAGGCCAACTTGGTCTACAAAGTGAGTTCCAGGACAGCCAGGGCTACACAGAGAAACACTGTCTCAAAAAAAAGAAAAGAAAAAAAAAATGAAATCACAGAAATTCCTTAAACAAAGTTATCAATATTACTAATAAACATATACACTAAATACAGGTTAAGACAATGACACTTATTCATGTTTCCAGAATATAATCTCAATGTAAACATACATATAATATACTAACAGAGATAACAGGTGATTCATGCAATCAAAAATATTATTTTCTGTTAGCTATCTCTTTAATTATTTCAGCACTAGACTATAGCCAAGAAGGCAAAGCATCTATCAGTAAAGAAATGTAAAGAGTGAAGCAAAATTCTAAGAGTGATATAACTACAGGTAGTAAAGACTGTACTCAGAGGACTCAAGGCAGTAAGGTTACTTTGGAGATAGAAACATTAGGCCAGCCGGGCGGTGGTGGCACACGCCTTTAATCCCAGCACTTGGGAGGCAGAGGCAGGCGGATTTCTGAGTTCAAGGCCAGCCTGGTCTACAAAGTGAGTGCCAGGACAGCCAGGGCTACACAGAGAAACCCTGTCTTGAAAAAACCAAAAAGAAATATTAGGCCAGTGGTTCTCAACCTGTACATCATGACCCCTTCAGGGGTCACATGTCAGGTATCCTGCATATCAGATATTTATTTACATAATGATTCATAACAGTAGAAAAATTATAGTTATAAAATAGTAACAAAACAATTTTATGGTTGTGGGTCATATAACATGAGGAACTGTATTAAAGGGTTGCAGCATTAGGAAGGTGGAGAACTACTGTATTAGGTTCTCTTCAAAGAAAATATTCTTAAAACTCCCAGTTTAAGCCATATGTGGTAGCTCACACCTGTAAGCCCAGGATGTGGAAAATAAAAACAGGAGAGAGGAACTCAAGGTCATACTTTCCTATATGGCAAGTCCTAGGCTAACCTGGCCTATACCTGTCTCAAAAAATAAAATAAAAATAAAAGCTGGAAAGATGGCTCAGAAGTCAAGAGTAAGTGTTGTTTCTGTAAAGACCCAAGTTTGATTTCCAGCACCATTATCAGATGGTTCATAGCCAACTCCAGGTCTCTGCCCTGGAAGAGCCCAGAATTCATATGCATGTACCCACACACATTTATGTAACTTAAAGAAAATATTAAAGATTCAAGTTCAGCCGAGCAGTGGTGGTGCACCCCTTTAATCCCAGCACTTGGGAGGCAGAAGCAGGTTGATTTCTGAGTTCTAGGCCAGCCTGTTCTACAGAGTTAGTTCCAGGACAGCCAGGGTTATACAGAGAAACCCTGTCTCGAAAAACCAAAATAAGTAAACAAACAAACAAACAAACAAACAAATAAATATTTCAAGCTCAGTGATCTTCTAGTGACTGGAGAAAAAGCACAGTGGTAAAACATGTTTAGTGCTTAGCAGCCATGAGGCCCAGGACTCCAAACAACAAAATTATAGAAAGTAAAAGATTTATGGTGCACATAAAAACACCAAACAGGGGCTGGTGAGATGGCTCAGTGGTTAAGAGCACCCGACTGCTCTTCCGAAGGTGATGAGTTCAAATCCCAGCAACCACATGGTGGCTTACAACCACCCGTAATGAGATCTGACGCCCTCCTCTGGTGCATCTGAAGTCAGCTACAGCGTACTTATGAATAATAATAATAAACGAATCCTTGGACCAGAGAGACCGACTGGAGTGAGCGGGGCCGACGGGAGCGAGCAGGGTTGACCGGAACGAGGGGAAAAACAAAAAACAAACAAACAAAACCCCTGTCTCGAAAACCCCCAAAACAAACAAACAAACAAACAAACCACCAAACAGTTGCTCATGTGCCATTTCTTACAGCCAGTTTGCAATCCCAGCAGTCAGAAGACCAAGGACAGGGGATCATGAGTTCAAGATCAGCCAAAATTACACAGTGAGATCCTGGGGGTAAAGGGAGGCAGGGAGAGAAGGAAGGAGGGAACAAACAAAAAAAGAAAAAGAAAAACTAAAAAGAAAAGGGGAAAAAGCCGTTTTCTCAAATCTTTGCCAGTATTACTGGTTTAAGATGAAATTATAAGCAGACTCAGACTGGTATGTAGGTAGCTTTTCAAGATCTACCTCAATCTTAAAGTCTAAGAAATATTGCTTTCAGGTCACTATTTTAATTGTTCCTAAACTGAATATAAGAAACGATAACACTGCTATAATTATGGGCATAAAACCAAGCTTAAAAGGTGCTTCTAAGCTTTGTTTCTCTAGCTACTTTCATTCCCAGCTGTAGTCCACTCTAACCTAACTAGTGCCAGCGACATGGAAAGGAAGTGGCCTTGTTCCTATTCATTCCCAGAGAGTTCCTCTTGGGAATCTACTTCCCATTCAAACAGTTACTACTAAGCATCAGCCAATGTTTGTGGTCCCTTTTCATTCCAGATGCCAAAGCAGGTATACACTATGCTGATTAGGATGAATCAATCTCAAGTCACCAGATCATCCCATCTACTAAAGTAGCAAGCATCTGTGGGCGGACCCTACAGTTTAACAGAGAGCACCGCCGGCAGGCAGGGCAGTGACACAACAGGAGGCTGATCTTGTAAAGCACTTACCACACATTCCACAGCACATTCACAGCCTCATTGGCTATGCTCTCTACCGGATTTTTCTTATCGGCTTTCTCCTGTGGAGACATCTCATTTGAATCCAGTCCAGAGAGACACTGCAACCAAACATTATGATTAGCATCCAGGTTCAAAAGAGTAATTAAGCAAAAAAGCTAATAATAGTAAAGAATTATAACCTTAAAAACACCAGAAAAGATAGGAGTTAATAATTACATCAAATGGATATAGGTACAGTTCTCTAAATGGTCCATCCCTTGGCCATGGAGAAATGACTGAGTGGTTAAGAACACTCTGTCCAGAAGAAGGTTTTGCACTGCTCTTGCAGGAGACCTAGGCTAAGTTTTCAGTATCCACATCAATTGGTACACAACCACTTGTAACTACAGCTCCAAGCAATCGGATACCTTCTAAAGGCACCTGCCCACACAAAGCATTCACTCACACAGACATACATAAATAAAAGCAGAATAAAAACTTAAAAAAAAAAATACATCCCTTTGGCAAGAAACACAGACAAGAAAGGTTACATAAGATGACACCAAAGTACTGAAAAATAAAAAACAGACAAAAAACCTCCTAAACCTGTCTCCTAAAAACCACACAGAAGTCATCACTCGGGCTATGTTAAATGCCACATACCTCTCTCAGTAGTGCCACCAGGGGTGTCATGATGTCCTTTGCCACCATGTCATCACAAACGTCAAAACCTCCACAAGCACTGAGGTTTCTACATAAGAAATGTAAACACGTTTTACTTTCAAGTCACATCTCACAAAATGCTGCTAAGTCCTGTATGTCTAACCACAGTTAAGGTTTTCCACAGGAAAAACCTGTATTTGTCCTATGCTGGAGAGCAAGCCTACAGATTCTCAACTGTCCTGGTCCTCAGCACATCGAATAACTCTGTCATTGTCTTACACTACTGTGTTGCTTTCAAGAGGCAACATGACTAGGGCAACCCTTATAAAGGAAGCATTTATTGGAGGCTTGTTTATAGTCTCAGAGCCTGAGTCCATTGTCATGGTGGAGCATGGTGACATGCATGGTACTGGAGCACTACTTGAGAGCTGTATCTTGATCATAGACAGAGATGTTAGGCCTGGTGTGGGCTTTCTGAAACCTCAAATCCCACCCTCAGTGACATACCTCCTCTAACAAACCCACACCTACTTCAACAAGGCCACACCTCCTATTCTTTCTCAAATAGGAGAACTCACTACTGACTAAGCATTCAAATACATAAGCCTATGAGGGACATTCTTTTTTTTTTTTAATTTATTATTATTTTTTTTCTTTTGGTTTTTCGAGACAGGATTTCTCTGTGTAGCCCTGGCTGTCCTGGAACTCACTCTGGAGACCAGGCTGGCCTTGAACTCAGAAATCCGCCTGCCTCTACCTCCTGAGTGCTGGAATTAAAGGCGTGCACCACCACGCCCAGCGCAGGACATTCTTATTCAAACCATCATACCCCTAATAGTAGTCTCTGTAATTACTACTAGTTGTACTTATACATATAGTCATTATTTGGTTAATAATAATCAATATATTATTAACACTAATCTTACTCAATAGACTTAAGATTTGTTTATTTATCTGGTTGGTTGGTTGCTTTTTCAAGACAGGGCTTCTATGTGTAACAGCCCTGGCTGTCCTGGAACTCACTAAGTCGTTCAAGGTGGCCTTGAACTCTCCTCCTCCAGCGGCTGGCACACAGGCACTCCATCCAATATTTACTAGACTGAAACAATACACAGGCAAATCTGTAAGAGCACAAATACAACTTTCTGTCCTCTCTACAGTTCATTCTATGCACAGTCATTAGAATGGCTTTTGATTTTTGGCTTTTTTGAGTAGCCTGGCTGTCCTGAAACTTACTCTGTTGTCCAGGCTGGCCTCAAACTCAGAGATCTGCCTGCCTCTGCCTCCCTACTGCGGGAATTAAAGGCCTGTGCCACCATGCTAAAAAGTCTAAATTTTACTGAAATTCAGCCCAGTCTTTTCGACAGTTTCCAGACACCCTCTCAATGGAGCTCCTGCAAAGACATCTTACATGCTGAAATGTCAGCTGTACTTGGAGCCCAGACTGAAAGACTTTTTATCCTATCAGGGACTCTATGGTGGGTTTTGAGATGGGGTAAATGTGCATGAGGTTTGAGGGTTGGTGAAGCCGCCAGATGGATACTAAAAAAATGTGTGTGATCAGTGGACCCCGGGGTCCTTCGGTGCATGAACTCACATCTCCATCCACCTGAGCACATCTCCATGCAAACCTGAGCTAACCGGCATGTTATTCTCCCTCCAGAAGTAGAGAATGCATCGGGCGAGGGTGTCCCAGGTTTGTTTGCACGCAGGGACACTGCCTCTGGCCCTCTTGGACTCACCTCAGAGCACCGGCCGCCGTCTCCCTTACCGCAAGACTCGAGTCCAGCAGCAGCGGCCCGAGCCGGCGCACAGCATCCCGACGGGCTAAGTCCGGTAGTGCGGGCCGCTGCTGCACTAGCCGGGCCAGTCCCGCGCAGGCGCACTCGCGGACCTCGGCGCTCGGGTGCTGGAGCTGCGGGAACCCAGACGTCAGAGCCGCATAGTGAGCACGCGCGCTGCAGCACCTCGCTCCGGGCCACCCTGCCGCCCGCCGCCCGAGCCAGGCCATGCCCTCGTCCCACCTTCTCCAGAAGCTCCGCCGCGGGCCCATCGTCCTCCTCGTCCCCAGTCCCGTTCGCCGCGGCCGCCGCCTCGGCCTGACAGCTCTCGATGGGGGAGAACTGAGGTCGTTTGAAGCGCTTCGTCCGACTCTTGCCCATGGCGACGGAGGCTGCGGTGACAGACCAGAAGAGGAAGACTGCAGCAGCGGTCGATGGGGCCCGCCGGACCCGTGGCGACTTTCAGTCTCCGACGTTACTTAGCGTCTCCCCTAAGCGGGTCCGATGTGACGGCCTGAGCACACATGGAAAAGCAGCACGCCTGCGCAGAAGGCGGGAGCAGGGAGTGCGCGTGCGTATAATGTGATGTGGGCGTGGCCATCCCTGACAGTGGGTGGAGCCCTTGGTTTTCCTGGGAATGTCAACACACCCACCTTATTTCCATAGTCCAAATGCAAGGCTTCTACAGAAATTCAACTGTACAAAAGACAAGTTCAGCCGGCCGGATCGTGGTGGCTCTTGACTTTAATCCCAGCACTTTCTTTACCATTCTTAGGAGCCATTCCCCAGCCACCCATAGGTAATAGTTGCAGAAGCCTAGTGACTTTCAGCCAGTCATTTCATTGTGTTAGGAACTGAGACAACATAAAAAACGTTTCTCATAAAATATTCGTCTAATAAAAATTTTTAAAATGTGTGGTATAAGCCGGGCGTGGTGGCGCACGCCTTTAATCCCAGTACTCAGGAGGCAGAGGAAGGCGGATTTCTGAGTTCGAGGCCAGCCTGGTCTCCAGAGTGAGTTCCAGGACAGCCAGGGCTATACAGAGAAATCCTGTCTCGAAAAACCAAAAAAAAAAAAAAAAAAAAAAAAAGTGTGTGGTATATGTATAGGCACATGTGCTACCTCATTTGGGTGGAGATCAGAGGCCTCCTTTGAGGAACTGGTTCTTTCCATCAACCTTTCCAGGAGTTCCAGGAATCAAACTCTGATTTTCAGGTTTGCATGGGAAATGCCTTTACTTGCTGAGTCATTTTAGCCTTTTTCTTTTTCCTTTTTTTTTTTAAGGTTACTATTTTTTTGAACATCTGTTTGTAATATAGCCTTCCTAAAAGAGACTCTGAAGTATATTTTCTTTTTTTTAAGGTTTATTTATTATATGTAAGTACACTGTAGTTGTCTTCAGACACACCAGAAGAGGGTGTCAGATCTTATTACGGATGGTTGTGAGCCACCATGTGGTTGCTGGGATTTGAACTCAGGACCTTTAGAAGTGCAGTCAGTGCTCTTAACCGCTGAGCCATCTCACCAGCCCCTGAAGTATATTTTCTAAAAACTTTTGGTAGAGTCGTGTAGTTGTAGAAGCTACTTCAGAGTTTGACATCATGGCATTCTGCTTCATGCTACCAGCACTTTCTCTATAAACCATGGAGCCTCCCCCATCTTCCTGGAGCTCTGGACTAGTCTTAGGCCTGGGCAACTGGATAGCTTAAGTTTAGTGTTCCTTGAATTAATCATTTGGCTATCACCTGGGGCATATTCTCAGACCTACTTAAAATTCCTTTTGGTATAGGTAGGGATGTATTCTGGAAACGGGAGATATTTTTAAAATGCCCAATTTATGGGGCCTGGTTTAGTGTCCTCATTCTCCTGCTGTCCCAGCAGACACATCACCATGGGCCCTCCATGTATGTTGTATGGCAGTATCTCTGAATTGTCCCTGTCATCAAATGTGTGCAGGAATGAGCCTCAGCAAACGAGTGATTGCCTAGCAAGTGCCAGGCCCTGGTGTTCCAGTGCCAGAGTTTCCAAAATGTGCAAACAGACAAGCTATCTCTATATGCTGTCCCTGCTAGCCTGGGAGCTCCGTGCAGGAAAGGTGCATTAGAGTCTGTATTAGCAGTGTGGAATAAGGCTCTAGAGCATCTGCTCCCTCAACCTGCTACTGCCCTGTCTCACACTGCTCTACACTGTGATTAGGTCGTCATCTGAAAAACTAAGCCAGATTCACCAAGATCATATGAAAAAGGAGATGCCTCTCTATTCACAAAGACTTTAAAGTTTGTGACATATCAAAGGAGTGAGAACCATTTTGATTGCTTCAAAAAAGAAACTGACTTCTGAAAGGGAAGTTGAGTTGTGTGTCTTCTGAACAGTCTGGGATTAGCCCGTTGCTCTGTCATTTACTTCCCACTTTGCTGATTATGTAAATGCTGCCAGCTCTGAGAAGTTGCTGTCAAATGGTCTGCTGCCCAGTCCACTCCACACGATTCCTTCATTCACGAGCAAGTCTATCTGCTCATTCATGTCAAAGTGCTTACTTGCTATGCCTTAGGGACTGCCTGAGGAGCTCGAAATAGCTATAACCTGGTCCCGACATCGTGGGTTTTACATAGCACTGTAGCTCTAGGCTGCCTCTAACAAAGTTACTGTAGATGTGCACTTTTAATACTTATACTGGCTGGATGTAGAGGCATGAGGATCTCTGTGAGTTCAAGGCCAGCCTAGTCTACAGAGTGAGCTCTAGGACAGCCAGGGCTACATAGTGAGACCCAGTCATGAAAAAAACAAAACAAGCAAACAAACAAACCAAAAGGATAATTATCCTGAGGCTGGAGAGATGGCTCAGCACTGGCTACTCTTGCAGAACACACAAGCCAAGTTTACATGTACATCCAGTTATATCTCTTCCAGTGGAGAAGAACCAGGTTCTAATCAAACACTCAAAGGAGTCCCCACCCTCAATACTAAGGGCCTTAAAATTTTCTTTGGTTTTATACTCTTGGAGGAAATTCCCAATTCAAGTCTGTAAGAGCCATATAAAAATCCTGTGTTTCCCGAGTAAAAGCCAATCACTATTAGACCATGAATAAGGCATGAGGAAGGCTAATAGTCTAGAACTGCCATACCTGCAACTGTTTGGTCTACAAGCCAGAATTACAATAAAATAGGAGCTGGAGATAGCTTAGTGGTTAAGAGCAGTTAAGAGCACTGGCTGTTCCTATAGCGGTTTGAGGTTCAATTCCTGGTTCCCACATGGTGGCTCACAACCAAATGCTGAGCTAATGTTCCTTTCCTACTTGCACAGGCCCTAGGCACACAACCGGTACACAGATATACACGAAGAAAGAACTCTCATACACATAAAGCTAAAACTCAAGGAGAATATCTAATTTGGAATTAGCTTGTATCTGATACTTAGAATATTTTTTTTTCTAGGTGCAGACACAATAAACCAAAGAAAATCTCTAACCACTAGTTATATATAAAGTATTTATTTTTATGCACATATTTACCTACAAAATTTACAGAAAATGAAACAATGCAGAACACATAGAATACCCTCTCAGAGAAGTTCTTAGAAGCAGAGGGTTTTATTGCTGCAATTCAAAGAATGTGATTTTATACCCAGGAAAGTAGAGATGAATACATGTAAGTTAAATGGCAGCTTTGTTAAACGATTTTGTCCTATTATTCAAATTTAGTTTAATGTTGGATGAAATTTAACATATTGCTCATGAAATAATTTAACTTTCTCAAAATCTTCTAATAAACAGGTAAAAGGCACCTCTAGTACTTTAAGCATTTACAGCAATTCTGACAGTTTCATTTTAAGGGCTACTGTAGTACACATGGCTGTTGCGCATACACAGTATGCCATCAACTCTCCAGCAGAGAGAGCTGCAGGCTCTGGATTGTAGTGTGGTTCCGTGTTACTAGAGATGGACTGGGCCCATCAGCTACACCAGGACGGTACTAGTGTAACATGTCTACCACAGCATAAAATCCAGTCACCTGAAATACGGACTGTCAAATTCCCAGATAATACATAATTTTTTAACTTGTACATTCAGAAGAGTTTGGGGTATTTTTAAAATTGTTTTTTAAAAAAGTAATTTAGTGTTAAAACAATTTACTGAAAAGTATAATAGTTGCCAGAATCCAGTATCGGGCTTAACAAAAATTGTCGAAACATCTATAAATTTTTCAACATAATGGAGATGAGATTTGCTCAGTCTAAGTGGAATCTGATGTTGTTCCTGCAGTGCAATGGGAAGAGGCATTATGAATGAAAGGCACACGTAATAGCCAGTTTAAGGAGCTGTGGAGATGTCAAGCAGATGGTTCCTCAAATACTGGTGCAGGAGAACAAGGTCCAAACATTTTCCTCTTGGTTTAACATTGGCATTGATTTGCTATTTACAGTAGTTTGCAAAAAATACATTATAAAAACTGAAGGAGGTTTGGTTTCTAAGTTTAACTTAGTAATACGCACATACTTCATCCGCAGAGTTCTGTGCAGGGCTGAAGTGCTGAAGTGACACTAATACTGAACACAGGTAATCAAAGGTACTGAGGCGCTGTGAGCTCAGCCAGCATCATCAACATCATCTGCGCCAATACTGCACACTTCTTGTCAGTTGCTGCTAAACCATCACACGTCCAACTCCAAAAGGAATCCTCTATGGCATTCTGCTGTATCACATACTTGAGGAAAGACTGGTTTAGGTTCTCTAGCAATAGTGCGGACTGTCATTGAACATGAGGTCTAGGTTTCAAAATTAGCTTTCCTGTCTGTAGAAAAGGAAAAAGAAGTCAGTTCACAACTCTATTTAAAATACTACCCGTTATTTTTGAACTTTTTTTTTTAAAGATTTATTTTATTTATTATATGTAAGTACACTGTAGCTGTCTTCAGACACTCCAGAAGAGGGCGCCAGATCTTGTTACGGATGGTTGTGAGCCACCATGTGGATGCTGGGATTTGAACTTATCACCTTCGGAAGAGCAGTCGGGTGCTCTTACCCGCTGAGCCATTTTACCAGCCCCCATTTTTGAACTTTTAAAGGCATTTTAGGGCCACGGTGTATTAGGAAAAGGCACTTGTTGCCAAGGTTGATAACCTGAGTTCAGCCAAAACCAATTATGATAGAAGCAAAGAACTAACTACCCCAATACCCCATAGCTAATACCCCATAGCTAATACCCCATAGCTAATACCCCATAGCTTTCTCTTTCCCATGGGCACAACATTTTGCATGCACCCGTGTGCGTGCGCGCACACACACATACACACACACACACACACACACCCCTCCATCCATCAATCAATAAATAAAAAGGTAAAAACATTTATTTTAAAAGGGTCTTTTGGTGGAGCCAGAGAGATGGCTCAGGCAGCAGAGGGTCCTACTCACAAGTCTGACCTTAGTTCAATCCCAGGGCCCAGATGTGGAAGGAGACAAATGATTCCTATGAGTTGTGTCCTCTGATCTCCTTGTCTCTCAAGCGCTGGGATTAACACTACATTACTACACCCAGCATCATCCACACTTGTCCTGATGTCTGTTATGATTGTCAAATGCTTTATGGTAACATTGTCCAGTTAGGCTGCCGCTAGCCTTATGTATGTAGGTAAGTACTTGAAATGGAACTAGTTTAAATAAAGATGTTTTATAAAACACAGGAAATGTTGAGGAAAATACCAAAAGGGGGAGTGTGAGGGCATTAAAAAAAATTGCACTAAATAGAAACTGCAACTTTTATAGATTTGGTGTATTTTTGTTTGAGACAGGGTTTCACAGCCTTAGCTGACCTGGACTGGCCTTGAACTCACAGAGATCCACTTGGCTCTGCCTCCCAAGCGTCGTGATTTTTATATCTTATTAAACTACATTTTATTTATAATACATAAAATTATTTCAACAAAATGCTTCTTTCCACGTAAAGTTTTTATTTCCTTAAGTTAAAAAGTAAATTAAAGGGCTGTGTGGTGGTGGCGCATGCCTTTGATCCCAGCACTTGGGAGGCAGAGGTAGTCAGATCTCCAGTTTCAAGACAAGCATGTTCTACAGAGCATGTTCCAGGACCGTCTGAGCTACACAGAGAAACCTCGTTTTGAAAAACAAACAGGGCTGGTGAGATGGCTCAGCGGGTAAGAGCACCCGACTACTCTTCCGAAGGTGATAAGTTCAAATCCTAGCATCCACATGGTGGCTCACAACCATCCGTAACGAGATCTGGCGCCCTCTTCTGGAGTGTCTGAAGACAGCTACAGTGTACTTACATATAATAAATAAAATAAATCTTTAAAAAAAAAAAGAAAAACAAACAAAAAAGTAAACTTAGAAGCTGAAGACATGGCTCAGCAGTTAAGAGCAAACATGGCTGCTGGTTGAGACTTTACTCCCTACACTTCCAAGAAAAAGGCAGGAGGATCTCTATGAGTTTGAGGCCACCCTGGTCTACAAATTGAGGACAGCTAAGGTTATTACATAGAGAAACCCTGTCTTGAAAAGCAAACAAACAAAACAACAACAACAACAGAGCCAACATGATAGTGCACAACTATCTATAACACAACTCTAGTTCCAGGTACAAACAAGGTGAACAGACAAATATGCTGGCAAAATACCTGTACACATAAAAATAAATCCTGGGATCTGGAGAAATGGCATAGTGGTTAAGAACACTGGCTCTTGTTCTTCCAGAGGACCGAGGTTTAATTCCCAGCACCCACAGGGCAGCTCACAACTGTCTGTAACTCCAGTTTCAGGGGACCCAACATCTTCACACAGACATACATGCAGGCAAAACACCCAATGCACATAAAAATAAAATTAAATAATAATAATAAATCATCTTAAAAAACAACAACAATCAAGGGATATGAATACTCAGTACTGCTGGCGGTGAGGATATTCTAAGAAATCCTCTTGGGGGGCTGGTGAGATGGCTCAGCGGGTAAGAACACCCGACTGCTCTTCCAAAGGTGATAAGTTCAAATCCCAGCAACCACATGGTGGCTCACAACCATCCTTAATGAGATCTGGAGCCCTCTTCTGGAATGTCTGAAGACAGCTACAGTGTACTTACATATAATAAATAAAATAAATCTTTAAAAAAAAAAAAGAAGAATATTTAAAAAAAAAAAAAAAAAAAGAAATCCTCTTGGGTCTTTTTGTTTTGTTTTAGTTCGCTTTTTTCGAGACAGGGTTTCTCTGTATAGCCCTGGCTGTCCTGGAACTCCCTCTGTGTAGACCAGGCTGGCCTCGAACTCAGAAATCCGCCTGCCTCTGCTTCCCGAGTGCTGGGATTAAAGGCGTGTGCCGCTGCCGCTGCCACCACCACCTAACTAAGAAATGCTTTTGTAGAGTAGAGCCACAATATATAAAAACTAAGTTGTAACAGTGATAATAAAGTAGATACCATATAATCCAAACTATTCTTTTTAAGGGTTTATCTGAAAGAAGCTAGATTGGGGCTGAAGGATTTACACAGATGTGTTGGTAAACTATTGTTTGGGTGTCTACTGTGTGCCAGGGACCATGTGAAGTGCTAAAAGATTTAGTAATAAACCACACAAAGCAGCTTCTACCGCAGTGCAATTTAATTCCAGTGGGAAACAAACACACACAGTATGAAGGAGGGCAAACAACTGTATGTCAGATAGGTTAATTTACAACGCAACCAGTATGCAACTAGACATAGCAAAGATTTCAACTGAGATAATTTGGGTAGAGAAATGAGCCTGGGACTTTGCATGTGGTTAATGGCCAATAATTAGTGACTCTTAAATCCTAATGTTGGGTCAACATGTTCCTTTACTAAAAGCAAATAATACACAACAAAATGTAAAAACATGATTAATCAGGAAACTAAGGCACAAATGAGACATGCAGGTTTGAGACCAGCTTCAATAACATAATAAATTCCAGTCCAGCCTAGGCTACAAACCAAAACCCTGCCTCAAAATTAAAAAAAATAATAATAAAAATAAAAAAGATTCAACTGTCAATCCAACTACTTTGTCTAGCACCACTACCTGTAGTTGTCTTAAAAAGCTCAAGTGTTAAAGGCTTGGCTTCCAGCCACTAGCATGTTAAAGTAACTGAGTACAGGAGACGATGTCATCAATGGAGCAACTCTCTGGTGCATTCATAGCCAAGGCAGCTGGGCCTAGTCAGAGGATACAGGCCACCAAGGGGAGAGACTTGGAAAGATATCTTGTTTCTGGAACTTATAATGTAAACCAAGCTTGTCTCTGCCTCCTGAGTGCTGGGGTCAAAGGTGTGTGCCAACAAGACTGACTAAAAGATTTCAGGTATAGTCTTGTTTTGTTCAGACAGGGTATTGCTATGGTTAAGACCCAGGCAGGTCTTAACCCCTTTCCTGCTTTTCTTAGTCAGTATTTTTTAATCTTCAGGCTAGCTTCATATTTGTATACTCCTAAGAAGAGCCTTGAACTTTGATCTTCCTGCTTCCACCTCTCAAGTGCTGGGATCACAGGTGTCCACCATCACACCTGGTTTCCTGTGGTGCTGAAGAGCAAACCTAAGGCTTAACAGATGTTAAGCATTTTACCAGCTCAGGCTCTGCCTTCACTCTTGGCTCTTCTGCCTCAGTTCCTGAGTACTGAGGTTACAGGTGTGGGCCACCATCCTGACCTAAAGGACCCAGAATTCTGCTTTCATAAAACCAAACATGTCAGTACCCCCTCCCCATTTTTGTTTCTTTGAAAGAGTCTCGCTATGTAAATCAGGGTGGCCTTGAACTTGAAGCAATCCTCTTGCCTTCCAAAGGTAGAGATTATAGATGTCAGCAATGATACCTGGCTACAGGTCTACTTATTCTAATGAAAACTACTTACATCATCACAGGACATATTGTATTCTGCTAATACCGTTCGACATCGAGCAGCTATACTGAACCAACATGGTCAAAGGAAAATTCCCAATGCAAGTCAGGTGTCTGTTATGGTTTAGCCATGATAGGTTGCCCCCAAAGGCTCAAGTGTTAAAGGGTTGGTCCCGAGCCACTGGCATATTGAAGTAACTGAATAACAAAGGGACAAACGTCATCAACTGTGTAAACAACGGGCACATTCATAGGCAAGGGAGTGAGACTCAGTCAGAGGATACAGGCCACTAAGGGGTGACTTTGAAAGGCATAGCTTATTCCTGAACCCTTCACTGTCTTCTGCCATCCACCATGAGATGAATGGCTTTGTTTTATGCCATGCTCCACGCCATGCTCTATGTCATGATGGGCTGCCTTACCACAGTCAAAACACAACTGGACCAGCCAATCATGGTCTGAAACCTCTAAAATCATGAGTCAAGACAAATCTCAGGTATTGAATCCACAGGGATGCAACGTTATTAACATATAGCTCCTAACCACCACTTAGGGACCAGGGAAGGTTCTTCAGCTTAGTTATGATAACAAAATTCAACTCGTGGTAAAGGATACATTGATGGTGCGACTACTCTTTTGTGTATTCCAGCAAAGAACAAGCCTATTAGAGTTATACAGCTAATAGTGAAGAACGGATGGTTCCATAATGACGTGAAGAAGGACACCTGCAAAAGAAAAGTGTGAGATATAAAGTCTTAGGGTACTGATTCCTACCTCCCTAATATACAGACATTTGTAATGGTTTTATCATCTAAACCACAAGGATATGAAGACTTCCAACAACTCTAGTTCTCTTTATTGTGCTGTAAAAACAAAACTCATACTTTATCTTTTTAGTATGGTAAGATAACAGCAATATATGTCATTCATGCCAAACTCTCTAAACCATTTCAAATTCATTCCTAAAGATGAGGCCTTTACATACACACACATACACACACACACACACACACACACACACACAGAAGGGGAGGGGAGAGAAACACACAAGAAAGGGCCTGTGTGTCCTGGATTCACTTCTGTAGGACAAGCTGGCTTTGAACTCCATGATCACCTGCCTCTGTGGTTAAAGGGGTAGCACTGGCCTTCAGTCTCAATGAAAAACACAGATTAAATGGGATTTACTTATTTCCCGGTCAAAAAGCTTCCTCGAGGTACACACCTTTAATTTCAATACTCAGGAGGTAGAAAGGTGGGTCTCTGTGAGTTCAAGGCCAGCCTGGTCTATATAGGTAGTTCTAGAATAGCTGCATGGTGAGATATTGTCTCAAAAAAAAAATTAAAACTAACCAACAAAAGCTTCTTTAAGAGACTTGGACCCGCTCTGTCATTCATGACCTGGTCCCACACTAACCTTCCTCTCCTGCCCTATCCTCACCTCCTTGTTACCTTAATTTTGACCGCTTCTCCATCACTTTTACTTGAAATAAATAAATGAAGCTTATTTGGAATAAAAAAAAAAAGCTGTTTTTAAAGCTACTTGAATAAAAAATGATGAAGTAAAAACTATGACATTTATAAAATAAAGTTGCCTTTGAAGCTGCTCCAATTCTAATGGCCACAGGTCACTGAAGTGGGGAAACTGGCTAGTAGGTACCTGTAAAGAACTAGAACTCAAGAGAGAAAGAAAGGGCTTCATTTATAGATCTGGGCATAATGAAATGACTGCAGGAAAGTAGGAAACACACAAACTCTAAGACTATGTAGAGAAGACAAGAGTCCACCAGGATCCATGCTTGGAACAAGAATGACACCAACAGCAGAAGGCTGGAAAATAAAACCAACCAAGGGAAAGAGGAACATGTAGAATGTCTAGAAAACTAAGCAAATGGACTGATAACTACACAGAAGAAACACTCAAGGGAAACACAGCACTTCCCCACATGAGGCACCTGATGGATTGAGACAGCTAAACACACACACACACACACACACACACACACACACACACACACACACACGCACACACACACACAAACGCGCGCGTGCACACACACACACACACACACACGCACACTCAAAACAAAGAAAAGCACAAGACATATGTGATTCAATAAGGCTGGGTTAAAGAACAAGACTAAAAACACTAGGAAATGTTCCTGAAATGAGGTCATGCTGAAGACGAACTAACTCCCAGAGATCTTTCTTTGGTTTCTGTTTTGAGATAGGGTCTTTTTGCAATCTCTGCGGTTGCTTGCCACCAAGCCTGATAATCTGAGCTCAATCCTCAGGATCCACATGATGGAAGGAGAGCTAACACCTCTGAGCTGTCCTCTGACCTCCACAAGAGTGCCAAACTCTCAGTCTGAGCCCCCTCCTCTTTCTCTAAATAGATAAATCAATTATGTGTAATTTAAGGACATTTGAGGGTTTTTTCTGTTTTGTTTTTGTTGACAAGGTTACTCTATATATCCCTAGATCTTCTGGAACTCACTCTGAACCAGGCTGACCTCAAATTCAGAGAGCCATCTGCCTCTGCCTTTGTCTCTGTATCCCATTAAAGGGTGTGCCACCACACCTGACTGAAAATCTGAGGTTTGACTTCAAGATGGATGGCTATGTGTCTATACATTGTTAGCACATAGAGTACTTTATATTTTATGTGTGCATATGTATACAGTCAATGTGTGTGAACTCACTTGTGTGTGGAGGCCACAGGTTGACACAGGAATCTTTCTCCATTACCCTCCTCCTTATGTTTTATGACAAGGTCTCTCGCTGAACCTGAGTTCACTGATTTGGCTAAATGGCTGGCCAGCCAGCCCTGGGATCCTTCTGTAACCCTGCTCTCCCCAGCACCAGGGTTACAGACACAGACTGTCACGCCTGGCTTTTCCATGATTGTTGGAGTTATGAACTCAGGTCCTCATGCTTACACAGCAGGCACTCTGTCCACTGAGCCACCTCTTCAAGCCCAATATTTAATATTCTCAAGTTGTTTGGTTGCTTGGTTTGTTTTTGTTTGTTTGTTTTTCCTCTTGTTATTTAGCAACAATGCCTTACCATGTAGCCCAAGCTGGCCTCTGTGTCTTAAACCTCCTGGTTCAGTCTGCCATGATGCCAAGATTACAGGACCGCACCACCACACCTGGCTGTATGTTTTATTTTAATTAGGCCAGTTGTTCTAGCCTCCTTCCCTTCATGGCAACAATCAATGACATCGAAAATAGCAGTTCCCTCCTTCTTTCAGGAGTCTGCAATATCCTCTCTCCCCCTGGCTTTTCTATTCACACCTCCTGCTTCAGACACAATTGCTGGTTAGAACTCTCATCAGGTTTGGGGTTATTAAATACTGAAGTAAAAAGAGCCAACCCTAAGGCTAACTAGCTATCTTCTCACCTAATTTTAAAAATTACATTAACTACATAGTTTTGGGCCTATTTCCGATTACATTTAATTCTTCATTTTATTAAGATCTCAACTAGCTGAAATTAGCTTATATTTTTCTCAATTAGAAGTAGACTCATTTCCCAAGACAGAACTTTTCAATCTTCTTGCCAGCCTCCTTCCACCCTTCCCCACAGATGAGTACCAAGTAGAGCCTTCAGATCAGAGTTCTACAAATGAACTCATGGGAGAATTATCTGTCTGCATCAAAGCCCCTTCCATTAACATAAAACTCCAACATCAACTTCCCCCTGCTCCCCACCCTCTCTCTCTCTTTAGTGGACAGTCAGGGAGGCTACATGCTAAGCATTGCCCCTGACTGTCCGAGCTGCCACCTGGACAGATGACAAAAGCCTTCTTAGCCCCCCTCTGGATAACATAAAGAGACAACACAGAACAACAGATGTAGTCTAGAGGGCTTTTTTTTTTTTTTTAAGATTTATTTATTGTTCTATGTAAGTACACTGTAGCTGTCTTCAGACACACCAGAAGGGCATCAGATCTTGTTAAGGATGGTTGTGTGCCGCCATGTGGTTGCTGGGATTTGAACTTATGACCTTTGGAAGAGTAGTCAGTGCTCTTACCCGCTGAGCCATCTCACCAGCCCCTAGAGGGCTTATCTTTAAGATTTCTGAAAATTATGAAACTGTTCTAAACAGCTGGGGAAAGGTAATCACTGAAAAACTTGAGAGTTGCTGGGTGTGGTGGCCTGTGCCTCTAATCCTAGCATTTGGGAGGTGAAGGAAAGGGCAGGTGCATCTCTGTGAGTTTGAGGCTAGCTTGGTCTACACAGCAAGTTCTAGGACAGCTAGGACTACACAGTGAGACCCTGTCTTGAAGAAAGAAAAGAAATGGAGAGAAAGGAAAAGAAGAAAAAAGGAAACACATTCATACACACAAACACAAAGTACAAAAAAAAAAAAAAAAAAAAAAAAAAAAAAAAAAAAAAAAAAAAAAAAAAAAAAAAAAAAAAAAAAAAAAAAAAAAAAAAAAAAAAAAAAAAAAAAAAAAAAGAAAAGAAAAGACCGCAGGTTTTCTAATAAAAAAAGACTGAGCTTGAAATTAAGGCACTAGGAGAAAGAGATAGAAACTTCAGAAACATTTTATCAGCTTTCATCAAATAATCCTTCAAGAGCTAACATTATGAAACTCGATATTGCATTTGGTATAGTGAAGCTCCTACACAGTGCCCAGTGGGAGACCCCTCGGTGTTTCCTATATTAAACTCCAGGCCAGAAACTCGGAAGGACTATAGCAGAAAAAGAAAACCTTTACTAACTCAAGGGGTTAGCCCATGTTCTCTTCAATGACAATGAAAACACACAGAATTAACTGTGACTCTGTGGATCAGGTCACTTAGAGATCAATTTATAACTCAATTCTGTCAACTTCAATGAGCTACATAGCTTAGAAATCAGTGACTTGGTTTCTTTCCTGATTTTGGTCACTTGGTTTAATGTTTATCAGGGTTTTTTTTTTTGGGGGGGGGGGGTTCGAGACAGGGTTTCTCTGTATAGCCCTGGCTATCCTGGAACTCACTTTGTAGACCAGGTTGGCCTCGAACTCAGAAATCTGCCTGCCTCTGCCTCCTGAGAGCTGGGATTAAAGGCGTGCGCCACCACTGCCCAGCTGTTTATCAGTTATATTTGTCTTTTTAAAAAGCTGGTAAACCAAAGGTAAAGAATGTTCATATGGAAATAGAAAAATTAAAAACATGAGTTAGGAAATATCAAATGGAGTAAGTTTTCTTAGATCTGTTCTCTTATGAAGATAAGTAACTCACAACAGCCAACTAGAGCTTCCCTTAAGCAAATAATTACAGGGCATGTTATTAATATAGGGATTAACATTATTAGTAGCAGGTAAAGGTAGCTCGTCGGCATATCTCATAATTAGCATCACTACATCCAGTATCTTATTTAATCTGCTAAAGACTTTAAAACAAAGTTTCTACCTTTTGTGTCTCAGGATCTATTAGCCAGTTCCAGGCACCGGTAGCTGTACAGACAGACACCACTATAAGAAGCACTGGTGAGAGATAAACACAACATTAGTAAGCAGACACACCCTTCAACCCTTCAGTCTTGATACCACTTCCAGCAGTGCCTAAGAGATACAGTCAAAGACCACAACATTTGATCAAAGCGGATCAAGAGTCAGACTTGCCATTTAAGGGACTCTCTTCACCATTCTGAACCCTGAGAACTGAAGGACAATAGCAGTTTCCTGCTTCTTGTTTAGAATTCATGAGAATGAAGAGTAATACAATTAAAACCAAAAAGCTAGGTGGCAGTATTTTAACATAAGACCCCGTGTCCAATGTGAGACTTCCACTGTGGTTTCGGGTTGATTTTGCAGATCTTGCAAACTCACATAGGAAAAGAAAACCCTTATTTTCTAATGTAAACACACAGACAAGGGCTCCTTTCTGAGCCACTCAGGATCGGGGGTTCTAACTGAGGGGCTGTGTCATGCAGGCCACTGCTGCTAGTTAAACAAAGGTCAGTGTGGATGACATGGAGTCACTGAGGTGGAGTCACTGTGGAGCACAACAATCAGTTGTCATTTTTTATAGGGACTGAAAGAAAAGGACTTAAGGGCTAGTAGACATCAGAAAGGGTTTAGTTTTTCCCACCAAGCTTTTCTACGTGAGTGTGTGTGTGTGTGTGTGTGTGTGTGTGTGTGTGCCATGTTACACATGTGAAGATCAGAGGTACCTGTGGGAGCTGGTTCTCTCCTTATACCAGATGGCTCTTGGGGACTGAACTCAAGTAATCAGACAATACCTTTACCTGCTGAGCCATCTTGCCAGCCTGCCCCACCTTAATCTAAATAGATTATGAATAAATTGAAGAAAAAGAATAAAAGGACGCCAGGATTTAGCTAATGCTTTGGAGCTAAAGACAGTTCTTTTACTTCAGTTATGCTTCATAGATTTACAAATGGGAAAAATCATTTTCAGAGAACAAAAACACAGTAAAATCCTAATCACCTGGAATTTCTAGAGATAGGGGTAATAAAAGAAATTATTTTAGGTATTTAGTAATAGAATCAAAATTATCTTCTCAGCTAAGAACAAATTAAACTCAATCTCTTATTCTGTATTTCCAGAAATTAATATATTACATAGGTACTTTTATATAAAATGACATAAAACCCAAACCAAATTAGAAAGGATCTAATACACATGCTTTTATTTCATTGGTACACTGGCCAAGCTGATGGCACTTGCGTGAAGCACATGGAAAGTAAAGTGTGTTCATCATATGATGTCTGAAAAGACAGGGCAGCATATTTTAAAAGGCTTTCTAACAAAGGTTTGGGAGTAACTTCTTTGTAAACAAGAACAGCAAAATCACTACTTATGAATCTAACAAATCAAAACATAGAAGGTGGCTACAGCTTCACAAAGGAGACTAATAAAAATCATTTAAAAGTCAAGACCGCCAGGCAGTCGTGGTGCCAACCTTTAATCCCAGCACTTGGGAGGCAGAGGCAGGTGGATTTCTGAGTTTGAGGCCAGCCTGGTCTACAGAGTGAGTTCCAGGTCAGCCAGGGCTACACAGAGAAACCCTGTCTTGAAAAACCGGAAAAAAAAAAAAAAAAGTCAGGACTCCCAATTTCAGTAGGGCTCTTTAGTCCTGCAGCCTGAGCCACACCTTGAATTAACGACTTCACAGGGCTGGACAGCTCAATAGTTAGAGCATGTGCTGCAGAGGACCCGGGTTCAGTCCTGAGTACACGGTGGCTCACAGCTGTCCCGACTCCAGCTCTAGGAGGTCCAGCACCCACTTTGTGCCCTCCTTGGGTACCAGGCACGCACATGGTGGTGCACAGACAGACATGCAGACAAATCATCATACAGATTAAGATAAAAATAAAAATTAAATCTGCCAAAAGGATAGGCCTGGAGACTTGCTCAGTGGTTAAGAGTATAAAGGACCTGGGTTTGATTCCCAGCACCCACACGGAGGCCCACCATCTCCTCAGACACCAGTTGCACAGGTGGTGTACAGATGTACATGTAAGCAAAACACTCATACACATAAAATAATAAACATCTAAAAGGCTAACAAAAAAACCCCAAAACACAAAAATATCAGACCTTTTTATTGTCCTGTGGTTCACAAGAGAGCATGTTTAACAAATGTAAGACTCTGGATCTTAGTCCCAGCGCTGACTGTACAAGATCCCGGCACTGACTGTGTCATAGGCAGAAATGAAATCTCAGTAGTCCATCTTCCTAAGACCAGCCCAAAGCTGAATGGTGTAACACATCTGTGGTCACAACAACTGAAGAAGCAGAGGCAGGAGGATCACTTGAACCTAGGCCTAGCCTGAATAAGGCAGTGAGATTCCACATCCAAAATGATAGCGAGGGGAAGGAGGAGGGGAAGAGACAACTTGGCCTCCGTACAGATGAAAGGAGCTGTACTTGTTCACATTTCCCAGTATGCCCCTTGCTTGGGGCAGTAACTACAAATCATTCAAATCATACTTTCCGGTCTTCATAATACTTAGAAATAGGCAGTATAAGGTGAAATTCTTTTCTGGGTCAGACTTCAAAGCACACCATCACGCTGTATTTAAGTCCAACTAAGGAGGTCACTGAGATGGCTCATCTGGGAACGACACCTGCCAACAAGCCTGATGACATGCATTTGATCCCCGAGACCCACAGGAAGATGAGGAGAACTGGTTCCCGCAAACTGTCCTCTGACTTCAACATGTGCTGTGGCATGTGAGTGAACTTGTATGCATGCACATACGCGCACAATGAGATTGTATAATTGTTTTAAAAATCAACTATGGAAAGTGTCATAACCTTTGTTTTTAAAAATATCTATGTAATTTTACATAGATATATCTATATGTATCTGATTGTATGTATGTACGCTATATGTATGCAGAGCCTGCAGAGGTCAGAAGATTGTGAGCCACCATATGGGTACTGAGAACCAAACTCAGGTCTTCTGCAAGAACAGTAGTAAGCACTCTTACTACCTATCTCTCCAGCCCTATATCATAACCTTTATATATATAATTGAATGCGTTTTAAAAAAAAAAAAAAGCAAGAGTTCTGTGGCTGCTAAGCAAATGCTCTATCCAGGAGTCATCCCAAGTCAAAATATTTTTTTCAAAAAAGATTTATTTTTTTTTAAAGACTTATTTATTTATATGTATGGGTACACTGTTGCTGTCCTCAGACACACCAGAAGAGGGCATCAGATCCCATTACAGATGGTTGTGAGCCACCATGTGGTTGCTGAAAATTGAACTCAGGACCTCTGGAAGAGCAGTCAGTACTCTTAAACACTGAGCCATCTCTCCAGCCCCCCAAAAAGATTTATTTTAAATTATGTATATTTGTATGTGTGTGTTCATAGGGGTTTGTGTACATGTCTGCAGAATCTAAAAGATGGTGTCAGATAGCCTGGAGCTGGAATTACAGGTGGCAGATGTAAATGCTGGGACCTGAACACGTGTCCTCTACAAGATCAGTATGCACTTTGAACCACCAAGCCACCACTCCAGCTCCAAAATATGATTTTCCTTAACAAAATTGTATTTCAATAACTTGTAGGCAAATTATGTGTTGCTTAGGGAGTTTCTTATGTGTGTGTGTGTACATGTTCATGTATGTATTTACACTGTGCATGTGTGCGCACAGCCATAAGTCAATGTATAACTTAATTTATGAAACAGAATAGCTCACTGAATCTAGTGTTCACACAATACTAAAATTTTTATCATGTTTTTAATGAAAGTTACAATTTTTAATAAAAAATATGTCTCTTAAGGCTAGAGAAATGGCTCAACCGTTATGAATACTGGCTGCTCTTCTAGAAGTCTCACGTTCAATTCCCAGCACCCACATGACAACTTATAACCCTCTATAACTCCAATCCTAGAGAATCTTTTGGGGACTGCACATACATAGTACACAAACATATGTGCAGGCAAAACCACCCATACACATCAAATAAAATAGGAATATTATTTGGAGGGGGGGTACTGGATAGATAGGTCAAAAGTTCTCTTGCAGAGAACCTGGGTCCAGTCCCCAGCACCCACACAATAGCTTACAATCACTAGCAACTCCTGTTGCAGGATATAAGGTACCCTTTTCTGGACTCTGTAGGCCCCAGGCATGCACTTAAAATTTAAAAATATGTATTTTCATAGGAAAATAACAATTCAACCATATAAAATAGTCTCTCCTTTTAGGGTAGCCAGTTATAATTTCCTTTTTCTTTAAAAAATTATTTAGTAGCCGGGCGTGGTGGTGCACGCCTTTAATCCCAGCACTCAGGAGGCAGAGGCAGGCGGATTTCTGAGTTCGAGGCCAGCCTGGTCTACAAATTGAGTTCCAGGACAGCCAGAGCTACACTGAGAAACCCTGTCTCAAAAAACCAAAACAAAAAAAAATTTAGTGTGTGTGTGTGTGTGTGTGTGTGTGTGTGTAGCTGCATGATATTTATAGGCATGCATGTCATAGCACAGCACAAATGTGAAGGTCAGAAGAGAAGTTTGTGGAGTGTGCCCTCTCCTTTCTCTTTAAATGGCTTCTGAAGATGCAACTGAGGTATATAGGATTGAACGGCATACACCAGAGCTATCTTGCCAGCTCATAATTTTAAGTACTTCTGTGTAATACGTTGTCAACAGCACTAAGTAATACACTTAAAAGTTGTCTAAACTCAGAAATCTTATAGCTTAGTAAAACAAGGATTTACTAGTCAAAAGTTTTAAAGAAAGGGAGTCGTTCTTACTTAGGAATAAAACTATCAACCACACTTCATTTTCCCTTAGAAAGCATTCAGCAACTTACTTCTCCAACGTCCAGTGGCAGGTTGCAAGCAATGAATGTATTCAGTAAGTCTTCTTTCGAAAGCCTTGAGATCTAGGTAAAGAGAATTCAGTTCTCTATCTGCTCTTTCTAGTCTGAACTTGATAAAATGAAATTTTAGATGGACAAACTCCAACAGGTCTTGCACATCAAATTACTGTGTCACGCACCGTTTGCTTATAATGACAATTTTAAGTACACGACAAAAACATCATTTTTAGTTCATCCCAATTTCAGGAAACCGGTTGGTCTACTTTTAGAAGCTTGAAAACTGGTATGCTGGAAGACCAGCATCAAGCAACTTCAGCCAGAGTCAAAAGCTGAAACTGGGGGGTGGAGGGGTGTTTACAAATAAATGGACCAAACTCCAGCTTAATTCTAATTCTGTGGAACCAAGAACTTTCTGTTGAAACATCAAAATCCATGAGGTCTAATGGACTGCAATTATTCGATTCCGGCTCTAGCTCTTATCATTAATTGATGGCTATGTAGTATGGGCTTACTAGACTTCCGTACACAGATAACGGGCTGTACAAAGATACTCCCTATCCTCGGAATGGGTCGCCGGTGATCGTCCGGCCAGCAGCAGCGCCCACGCCTTGTGCTGTGACAGAGCGTACCTCTGAATGAATTAGGGTGTTATTCCCACAAAGGTTTTTTTTTTTTTTAATAAAAACAAAACAAAACAAAAAACTTTGAAAGGCCAAGAGCACGTCCAAATTCCGGCAATTACAGAAGCCAAGGAAGAAATTAGGGTTACAGCTCGTTAGGTTGTCAAACAGAAAATGAAGTCGCACTCTCTATAACTCGCAAGGGCTCTTCACTGAGACGGGGGCCCCCCAGCCCTAGCGGGGGAAGGCGGCACCCCTCGGCGGCCGTGCGCCCCGTGTCCCCCAGCCGCGGCCCCGCCACGCCGCCCTCGCGACCTCCTCAGCCTCGGGACGGGACCCGACGGGAGACACACTCTACCTTCCGCCTGTTCCAGCGAGTTCATGTCGGGCGGCAGCTCCGGTCACCGCCACGGCCCGGTCCTCATCGCAGCCCGCCCTCCCCGCCCCGCCGGCAGCGCCAACTCCCACCTCTAACCGCTCCCTTCAGCCCCTCTCCTTGGCACCGCCCATTTTCTAGAAACGTTGAGCTTATTGGGTAGCTCAGCCAGACCCCTCAACTAAACTAGTTTTCTATTGGATAATTTCAGCAAACGCCTTCGGGAACCCAGCGCTAAGACGTTCAGCTGGAAGGGCCGAGAATAGCGAGCAGCTAGGCCATGGCGCCGCCTCCTGCCTCGGGGAGGAACTGAGGTCTGTCCAAGCATACTTTTTTTCTTTTCTTTCTTTCTTTCTTTCTTTCTTTCTTTCTTTCTTTCTTTCTTTCTTTCTTTCTTTCTTTCTTTCTTTCTTTCTTTCTTTCTTTCTTTCTTTCTTTCTTTCTTTCTTTCTTTCTTTCTCTCTCTCTCTCTCTCTCTCTCTCTCTCTCTCTCTCTCTCTCTCTTTCTTTCGGTTTTTCGAGACAGGGTTTCTCTGTATAGCCCTGGCTGTCCTGGAACTCACTCTGTAGACCAGGCTGGAGCTTGATTCCTTTCTTAGTTCTTAAAACAATTGATTGAGCGCCCACTACCTTCTGGGCAGTATTTTGGTTGCTAAGGAGCAATCACCAAGCTATCCCTGCTGTCCCTCTAGGAACTAAAGAGAAACTGAAATATGTTCAGCAGAAAGTACTTACTAGAGCGCCCCCAAGTAGATTTCCTTGATTATGATTTCTCTTCTTTAGATATTCAATTCCTTTAGGAAGGATTTCTTTCTTGGTTTTTTTCTCCTCATGTCGTCCAGTATAGTCATAAAGAATGCACAAAGTCTCACTAACTATAACAAAAATATGTACAGGGTTAGCAAAATTAACATTTGATTAAAATGTCCTGTTTATTTCCTGGTGGTCATTGATTCATTCAAGAGGTATTTATTTCATGACATGATACGCATTGTGCTTGTCCCATATTACATTATATTTATGACCAAAGGTAGATAAGATTGCATTCCTCACAGTGAAAGGTTTCAGGGAGCAATAAACATGCAAGTAAGCAACTGATTTCAGATAACAGTAGCTCTCTGGAGAAAGCAACAGATATTAAAGACAATTAGAAGGAAGGAGGTTCAGAAGTGTTGCAAGGACGTTGGAGCTGAGGGCCCCAAGAAGACGGAAAAGAATCCAGCCACAAGAATCCAGCCACACTGATCAGGGCTGAGAACAGCACCTGTGAGTTCCCAAAATTGATACATTGTGTGTTTTATTAATCTTGAACCTTCATCCTAACTCACTTATCAGCTCCTGACTCCTTTTATAGACTCCTCTACCTTACTAGCGCTTTCTAAACTTTCCCATCAGGGAGCCTTCTCTGGTCCAAACCCTTTACATGCATTTATCTCATTTAAACTTTTAAGAAGATTTGTTTGTTTTAGAGATGGAGTTTTTCTCTGTAGATTAAGCTGATCATGAACTTGCTACAAAGGTCCATTCTGGCTTCAAACTCGCAGTCCTCCTGCTTAAGCCTTTCAAGTGTTCAGGTGTGAGTTGCCACACCTGACTTAAAGATGTGTGTGTGTGTGTGTGTGTGTGTGTGTGTGTGTGTGTTATGGGTTTTCCAAACAAGGTTTCTCTGTATAGCAACCCTGACTGTCCTGGAACTCACTTTGTAGAGTAAGCTAGCCTAGAACTCAAAGAGACCTACCTGCCTCTGCAGTGCTGGGATTTAAGACATGGTACCATCATGCCCAGCTTCGAGACATAGTTTTAATGTTATGGATCAAAACCTATGAGTTATAAAATATACTTAATAGATGATGACATTTTGATGTTTTGAGCCAGGGTCGATAACATATTCCTAGCTGTTTTGGAACTCCCTATGTTGACCAGGCAGGTCTTGAGTTCACAGAGATTTTCATGCCTTTGCTGGGATTAAAGGCATGCTGCACTACACCCTGGCCCATAACCATTACTTTTAAGAACAGAGGCAGTTGAGTGTGGTGGTACAAGCGTTTAATCCCAGCACTCAGGAGACAGAGGCAGGCAGATCTACCCAGGGAGCTCCAGGCTAGCCAAGACTACATAGTGAAACTCTGTTTTTTTGGGGGGAGGGTGTTTTTTCTTCAAGACAGAGTTTCTCTGTGTAGCCTTGGCTGTCTAGAATCTTGCTCTATAGACTAGACTAGTCCAGATCTCAGAGAGATCTGCCTGCCCTCCCACGCCCCCACTGTCCGACTGTTCCACATCCCATACCTCCTCCTCAACCCCCACCCCCCACACTGGTTGTTCTTGTAAAGGACCCAGGTTCAATTCCCAGCACTCACATGGTGGCTTATAAGTGTCTGTAACTCCAAATCCAGGGGTCTAATGCCCTCTTCTGTCCTTGAAAGGTACCAGGCACACAAGTGGTTTAAAAACTTATATTCTAAAAAACCCCTGGAACAACTAGGAGTGGATAAATTCCTAGACACGTGTAATCTACAAAAATTAAATTAAGACAGTACAAATAATTTAAATAGATCCATAACAAGCAAGGAGATGGAAGCAGTGATTAAAAGTCTCCCTACACGGAAAAGGCCATGACCATAGGAGTTCATGGCCAAATTGTACCGAACCTTTAAAGACGTGCTAACTACAAAGCTCCTCAAATGGTTTCATGAGCCAGGAATGAAAGGAAGCCTCCTAGTCACCTCCTGTAGAGTCATAATACCCAAATGCAAGTTCCATGACACAGGAATAGAAAGAACCCTCCCGAACGCATCCTATAGAGCCAGCGTTACCATGATACCAGAACATACACAGACATGACAAAAAAGAAAACGATGGAGATGCTTCCTTAATGAATTCAGGCATGACGATTCTCAGTAAGATCCTGGCTAACCAAATTCAAGACACCAAGTTGGCTTCATTCCAGAGATGCAACAATACTCTGACGTACAATAATCGGTAAGTGTAAGTGGGCACATAAATCTTATTCAGGACAGAAAAAAACCAAACATGTTCAAGTTAGACATGATGGTGCACACGTATGATCACAGCACTTGGTGGACGCAGGAGAATCTGGAGTTTAATGATATCTTCAGCTGTATAGCCAATGTGAGGCCAGCTTTGGCTATGTGATATCCTGTTTCAAAATAAAATACAGAAAAAAGGGCTGGTGAGATGGCTCAGCAGGTAAGAGCACCCGACTGCTCTTCCGATGGTGATGAGTTCAAATCCCAGCAACCACATGGTGGCTTACAACCACCCGTAATGAGATCTGACGCCCTCCTCTGGTGCGTCTGAAGTCAGCTACAGCGTACTTATGAAGAATAATAATAAACAAATTCTTGGACGGGAGAGACCAACCGGAGTGAGCGGGGCAAACAGGGATGGCCGGAGCAAGTGGGGCCAGAGCGAGCAGGGCTGAACAGGGCCGGCCGGAGCGAGCGGGGCCTTACAGGGGCGTCTGGAGCAAGCAGGGCTGGCCGGAGCAAGCGGAGCCTGCCAGAGCGAGCGGGGTCGAGTGGAGCGAGCGGGGTTGACCGGAACAAGGGAAAAAAAGTTCAAAAAAATACAGAAAATTTTCAGAAAGAAATCAATTCAATTGATGCAGGAATATTCAGATCGCTTTATGATAAAGATCTGTGAGAAAACGAGGAATTGAGTGAATGCGTTTATTGTGTGACAGATCTTTCCTGGGAAGAACCAAGACTAGAGTGATAAAAAGCTCAGGGGACTCTCTAAAAGACAAAAATTTTAGATTCAACAAATAGAATCATTCCACAACCAAGGCCTTTTTGTACAACGTATGTATGGTGGCCCTGGTACAGTCCCTCTCCAATAAGGCCACCTTCATCATTGGTACATAGTCAGGGGTGTTTGCTAGTAGACCTAAAGGTAGAATGTATTAGAGTTATTATGAAATCATATTATTAAGCAAGAAGTTAAGAAGTTAGTAGTAAGGTAGAGAAAGCTCTAGTGACATATTTCTATTCACCCAAGAAAGGAAACTCACATCAGAGCAAAGTAATGATTGTCCAATTTGGTACCAAGGGGGCTTTTATTGGGATGGTTAACAGAAGTACAGGTGAGGGACCCTTACAGGAGTAAGGATGGCTCAAGGCAGCAGCCACATTGCTGAAAAGCCCACCCCAGTCCAGGGGAAGACTCACAAACCTGCAGTGAGTGCTAAAGCTGTCTGCAGAGCTGTGGAGCTCAAAGGCCACTCTGAGGAAGAAATGCAAGTGGCCAGTAAGTAGTTGAAAATATGGTTCCATGTTCTTACCCAGTAGGGAAGTGCAAATCAGAACTAATTTGGAATTCTATTTAACTCCAGTCAGAATGGTGGCTATCATCAAGAAAACATGACAACACGTGGAAAGGGAATTATAAATTCTAGCCAGCCCATAGAAGACATATAATCCTCTGGGTACTTACAAGCTGAAGCCTAGATTGGGCATTTGGGAGCTACTCTAACTTACATCCCTGGTTACTTGCCGTTTCTTTTGGCTATGTGGTCCATCTCCTCTCAAGGTGGTTTTTTCTTCTCTTCTGTGTTCTTTCTTCCCTCCTTGTCTCTACCTGGCACCCTCAGCCAGGTAACTGGAAACCCTCCTGTAGTGTGAGATTCCTTAATCTGCTCTATGCTCCCAGCCACTGGCCAGAGCCCTCTGGATTTGCAAATGAAAGACACATACACACACACACACACACACACACACACACACACACACACCAGCTTAGTTTTGATATGCCTTGAGTAGCTCAATGGTTGAGCACTTCTAAAACTCCCCACAGCCAGCAAACACTCCCCTCCAGCATTCCTAAATTAACACCTCATAAATCTGTACTTTATCTTTGCTGCCCTGGCTCCTTTTGGGTGGCCCCCTATCTCTGCTGCCAAGACACTACGAGGCAGCCCTTCCAGGAACCACTTTCCTTCTTGTACCTACATTACAACTGTTATTCCGTCCTGTTCCTTCCATGCATCATCTGCCCTACCCTCTCATGGTGGACCCTCTCTTCCTCCTTTCTTTCCCTGGGGAACCCAGAAGTCCCGTCTCTTTCATCCTGCCCAGCCATTGGCCATTGGCTCTGTATTAATCAATCAAAAACCAATGGGGACAGGGATCTTCGATGTTTGGACACTCAGATTCCCAATTTGGAGGTCGAATTAAGACAAAGCATTAAAACCAGTTCCCAACACCCTCCTACCTCTATTGCCCAACCACAGGCCTTAGCCTTTTATAGGACAAGATTCACACAACAAAAGCTGGTGTATGTGAGCATTTCCTTGTTGGAGGCAACCAGATCTTGGGGACCAGTATTTAGCATTCGAATGCACAGCAGCACCAGACCAACCCCCCACAAATATGTGTTGTGTGGGGGAAAATCTTCTTTACTTTTTACTTTTATGCTTATGTTTGGTTTTCTATGTTGATATGTGCACTTGTGTCCTATTGGCCCCTGCCCCCAGAGGCCAGAGGCACCTAGTTCACTTAGAGCTGGAGTCATAGGTGATTGGCAGCCTCCTGATGTGATGGGTGCTAGGTGTCAAGCTCAGGTCCTCTGCAAGAGCAGTGCGTGCTCTAACCACTGAGTCATCTCTATCCCTGGATGAGTTTTTAATCATTGATTGTGGGGCTGTAAGCTGGTGTAGACACTTTGGAAACCAGCATAAAAGTTCCTCAAAGCATTGCAGTAGAGCTTCTGAATGACCCAGCTGTGGTACAAGCACATGATGGAATTTCACATGGGTGGAGAGAAATTGAAAACATAAGAAATTGGGTGCAACTGAAAATCATTTCAATCAAAATTAGCCAAACCTAGGAAAACAAACATTGCGTACTTTCCTTATATGTAAGGCCTAGATTTAAAACAGTGGGGTGTTTGTGTGTGTGTGTGTGTGTGTGTTCTAGCCCTAAAACTAGAAAAGTGATCATGAGAGGAAAGGATTTTTTTTTAGTTATTTTGAGACAGATATTCTTTGTGTGGCCTTAGGAAAGATGTAGCTTTTAAAGTCTATTTAGCTTTATCTTCTGTGCATGGTGTTTTGCCTACATGTATGTGTGCGCACCGTGTGAATTTGGTGCCTTTGGGAGGGGGGAGGGTCAAAAGAGGGTGTCAGGTTCCCTGGTATTGGCATTATAGATGGTTGTGAGCCACCATGAGGGTCCTGGGAAGTGAACCCAGGTCCTCTGTAAAAGCGCAGCAAGTGCTCTTAACCACTACCCATCTCTCTAGCCCAGAAGAAGGGGACCTTAAGGGAAGGAATGACAAAGAGAGGGTCATGTGATAGACCAGCAGAAGGAAGGCAGGAGGAGGGCACCGAGGAAAGGAAAGACTAAGGACACAGTGTAAGGACATCCATGTTTGGAAAAGCCACAATGTGTCCCATCACACTGTAAGGTACTCACCTAATAGGTTTTTTTAAAGATGAGAAACAAAAAGGCCTTAAACATCAATGAGAGGAAGACAAATGGCTTCCTGGAAGGGGAGCCAATACAGCAATGGAAGGTTGTCGTCTCTTACCCGAGTGTGGCAATTGCCCTTGGTGATGCTGGCACAGCCCCATACCCTTTAAACCTCACACTGATAAGTCCAGGGCTGTTTCAGAAATGAATTTGTGTGTGGCTGAGTTCACTACTCTCCCCACTCCCTCCTGTCCTCTTTCCCTCCCTGTATCCGTGAACATCATGCTAACTGGTTCTGCCTTCAACACATCAAAAATCCAGGCATGTCTCACCGGCTCTCTGGATGCAGCTGTGGTTCCTGGCATTGTAGATCCCGTTACTACAAGGACCTGTACTGTTTCCTGCTTCTCTGCTCTTTTCTTTATATTTTGTGGGTATGAGTGCTTTGCCTGCTTCATGCATGTCTGTACACTATGTGTGTATGTGTACATGTGCATGCATGTGCAAGTTCCCAAGGAAGCCAGAAGAGGGCATTGGATTCCCTGGTAATGAAGTTAAGCCAAGTTGTGAGCCACCATGTGGGTGCTGGTAACAGAACCCAGTGTCTTCTGTAGGAACAGCACAAGTGCTTTTAACTGCTAAGCCATCTATCCCAGCCCCTGCTTCCTTCTCCTAACAGCAATCTGCCAGACATGCTTTACTCAGCTCAGGACTCTGCAGTGCCTCTCTCTCCTAAGGTGACGACAAAGCTCTTCATTCCATTTTCCTTGGCGTCTCTATGGTGATGCTGACAAAGTCCTCGCATAAGCATGAGTGTAGGGTTATTTGGTCAGAGAAAACTCACAGTGGCTACATCCTTGAAGAAAGTTGATGCTCTTCCCCAAGCAACCATTTGGTGTCCTTAGCCCCTCAGCTAGTGAGCTTCATGGGCTTCTCCCCGTCCCTGCTGGAATGCTGACAGCTTTGATCTAGTGGAGGGACCCACAGCCACCATGACTTCTGGAATGTGACGCTGTGCCACGTGCAGAGGACAGTTTCATGTCCTCCAGCTCTCATATTCTTTCTGCCTCCTCTTCTGCTATGGCCTCTGAGCCCCACGGTGTGGAGAGATGTCCTCTCTTCTGCTATGGCCTCTGAGCCCCACGGTGTGGAGAGATGTCCTCTTTGCTTCTGAGCACACAACAGTCACTTACTCTCTCACATGGAGCCTCTCTGTGTTACCCACTGCCCAGTGAGAAAGGAAGCTTCTCTGGTCAGGGTTGTGAGCAGCACCAAGCTATGTGGGTTCTCTGTTTTGTTTTTGTTTTAAAGACTTATTTATTTTATGTAACTACACTGTCACTCTCTTCAGACATACCAGAAGAGGGTATCCGATCCCATTACAGAGGGTTTGAGCCACCATGTGGTTGCTGGGAATTGAACTCAGGAGCTCTGGAAGAGCAGTCAGTGCTCTTAACTGCTGAGCCATTTCTCCAGCCCAGGGTCCTCTGATTTTTAACATTGTTTTACATTCATGATATGAAAAGGGGCTTTTGTCCTAGATGAGTTCTTGAATATGTATGAAGATGTGTGGTTTGACTGAGGCTTTTCCTACCCCATGAGCATTGATGTGGTTTTATTTCTTGGCATGTTATTAAGTACTTATCAAGATTATTAAGATTCAAACCCCATCTAGATCTCTTATCATGTTGGTTGCTGATTGTATAAGGTTTCACTACAGTGTGAAATCTTTGGTATTTAACAAGCTAATCCTGAAGCTTTCCCCGAATTGCTGACACTAAAGAAGCTTTTTCCTAGTGAAGGTCTGTAGGTCTCAACAGCTCTCCTTTCCATACACAGAATTATTTTCTTTTCTCCACTGGGAAACCTCTGTACTGTGTCTCTGCTCTGTGTGAGTACTATGAACTGGTTTGCTTGTTGCTTTCTGGTGGTCTTCTATTTGGGCTTTATTTTTTTGTTATTATTTTAAATTACGTACATGTGTGAGTGGCTGAATGTGGTGGAGATGTGTTCTGGGACATGGAGAAAAATGAATTCAGATGCCACTGTCCAGTCTTTGGTGTGGTCTGTCTGCTTAGAAAAAGCTAGCATTTGTTGAGCAGGCACCGTCTTCTTTTATACACACCCTGTTTATTCATGAAGACTCCTGCAAGTTGGTCTTGTAGACTCTAGTATGGCTTCCACAATTCTTCATCCTGAGACACACCCTACAACTGAGATTCTGATAGCCTTGGTTCAAGGCCAGGGCCCTCTGCTGCTCCTCCAAAAGCGTTGCCTCCTTTCCCAGACTGTGGACTTCAAACCCATTTCTCCTTTATTTAAATTATCTCTGCCACTGCCTCCCTAGTACTCTGTGGACAGTGCTTCTTGACTAAGTCTGTATCTCCTTCAGTACAATTAGAAATTGCTCTAGCAGGAGTTCCAAGATCTGCTCTTTCAAGTGAGTCTCTGGTCTCCACCACAGACTGAGTGATTCCTGCAGCCAGACGACGACAGCCTTACACAATCTGGTTGCTCTGTGATGATAACTGAGTGCCAACAAGAGCTCTTTGGTTCAAGCCTGTCTGCTTAGGAGGGACATTTTCTAATTTGAATGGACCTCTATGTTCTCCCCAAGACAGCTAATCTCAGGAGGCAGAGGCAGGTGGATCTCTGTGAGTTTGAGTTTGCTCAGCCTGGTCTACAGAGCAAATTCCAGGACAGCCATGGCTACATAGAGAAACCCTGTCTGCTTCCCCCAAGACTTATTCATTTTTGGTTGTGAGCCCAGCCTTTAATGGCTGAGCCATCTCTCCAGCCTGGCTTATTTATTTTCATTTTACATGCATGGGTGTTTTGCCTCCATGTATGTCTATGTGCTATATGCTTGCAGTGTTCCAGGAAGCCAGAAGGGGGCATTAGGTTTTGAGCTTCCTGGGATTCAAGAGTCCTGGGATTCAAACCTGGCTCCTGTAGAAGAGCAGTCAGTGCTTTTAACCACTAAGCCATCTCTTTAGCCTTATGTTGAATTTTTTTTAAATTAATGGCTGTTTATATTTCTTCTTTTGAGAACTGTCTGTTCAGATAATTTTTGGTTTTTAAAATGTAAAGTTCTTTATATATTTTAGCTATTACCCGTTTTGTTTTGTTTTTCGAGACGGTTTCTCTGTATAGCCCTGGCTGTCCTGGAACTCACTCTGTAGACCAGGCTGGCCTCGAACTCAGAAATCCGCCTGCCTCTGCCTCCCGAGTGCTGGGACTAAAGGCGTGCGCCACCACGCCCGGCTAAAAGGTGTCTTTTTTTTTTTCCAGGGCGTGTTTTTTGACATTTTTTGTCAGAAACTACATGTTTGTAGCTGAGTTTATCACTGAATCTTCTGCTTGTGTCTGGTTTGGTGCTGGTCTACTGTGAGGACCATTTTAGGAGTGGTGGGAAACTGCCACACGATTACCTCAATTGCTGCAGAAAAGCCCTTGATGGTGTGAGGGCTCAGGGGTCGCTGAAGGAAGTCCCCAGACACAAATGGTATGCGAGGACAGCGAGCGTTTATTTTGCAGAAATAACCAGAATGTTGGTGTTGCCACCAAATCAAAATGGTGACGACCCCAGACAAAGCTGCACAGGCCATCTTATAGCGAACCTGGGGGGTGTAGGGAGACACACTCTCTGGAAGGATTAGGTAATCTCTAATGTGATTGGTAGGAGCCAAAGCCCTGACATTCGTACAATTTTGATTGACTACTATGTTAGAATTAGGTAATTGTGATGGTTTGTATATGCTAAACCCAGGGCGTGGCACTGTTGGAAGGTGTGGCCTTGTTGGAGTAGGTGTGTCACTGTGGGTGTGGGCTATAAGAAAGTCAGCCTTCCAGTCAGCCTTAGCAGTCTTCAGATGAAGATGTAGAACTCTCAGCTCCTCCTGCCTGGATGCTGCCCTGCTCCCACCTTGATAATAATGGACTGAAGCTCTGAACCTGTAAGCCAGCCCAATTAAATGTTGTACTTCATAAGACTTGCCTTGGTCATGGTATCTATTCACAGCAGTAAAACCCTAACTAAGACTGTAATCTAAAACCTCATTGGTGGGTGCTAGGATACTCATTGGACTGCATTTCTGTGTCATGAATGATTAACCACCGGATGGGCTGCCCAGTACAGATGTCTATCCTGAGATGAGACATCTCTCAATCATGTGTCTCTCAGGCTGTTCCTCAGGTGGGGAATTTTATTGTCTTGTTCCTGGACTCTGGGTTCTGCTGCTGGAGTCTTATGATCTCGTTTCAGAGTGGAGACAAAAATGAAATGAATGGACCCCTTCAACAGTAATCCAACAATGTTTCAGAAACAGGAAATAATACCAAAGTACGGGGCCTGCCTGCAAGTTGGCTCGGAGTGTAAAGTCACCTTACACAGCTTAGGCATAGTGCGTGCTTTTCATCAAGGTTTTACCACAGCAGCAGAAGGAACAGAATGGAAGGGAACGTCCCCGACATGATCATGGGTCGTATATAGGGAGGGAACCACGTATCTATGTTGAAAGTCTGCTTGCTTTCCTCCAACAGGGAAAAGAGAAGAGTTCCTACTGGGTTTTTTGTTTGTTCGTTTGTTTGGTTTGGTTTTGGTTTTGGTTCTTTTGAGACTGGGTTTCACTGTGTAACCCTGGCTGTCCTGGAACTCCAAGATCTGTCTGCCTCTGCCTCCCGAGCATTGGGATAAAGGTGTGTGCCACCACTACCTGCCTATGTTTCTACTCTTAACTCATTAAAAAGTTATTGATGTGCCCAGGTCTTTCTCTGCATGTATATTTGTGCACCGTGTGCATGCCTGCTACCCAGGGGGATCAAAGAAGGTCATTATAGATGATTGTGAGCCACCCCGTGAGTGATGGGGCTAAAATAGCCCTGTCCTGGGGCTGGTGAGATGGCTCAGCGGGTAAGAGCACCCGACTGCTCTTCCGAAGGTGATAAGTTCAAATCCCAGCAACCACATGGTGGCTCACAACCATCCTTAATGAGATCTGACTCCCTCTTCTGGAATGCCTGAAGACAGCTACAGTGTACTTACATATAATAAATAAAATAAAATAAATCTTGAAAAAAAAAATAGCCCTGTCCTTAAGCAGCCAGGGCTTTAATCACTAAGCCATCTCTCCAGTCCCCACTCTCAGCATTTTTGTTCGACTTTGTGCTGGAGGTGCAAGTTGGGGCAGTTAAATGAAGAGGAAGAAGGGGGAGGAGGAGGATGAGGAGGAAAAGAGGAAGAGGAGGGAGAAAGGGGAGGAGAATAAGAGGAAGAGGAGGAGGAAGAGGAGGAAGAAGAAAGAAAAGGAGGAGGAGGAGCACGAGGAGAAGAAAGAAAAAAGAAAGAAGGAAGAAGACGAAAGAAGAGGAAGAGGAGGAGGAAGAGGAGGAAGAAGAGGAAGAAAAGAAAGAGAAGGAGGAGGAAGGGGAGGAGAAGAAGAAAGGAAGGAAGGAAGCAAGGAAGGAAGGAAGGAAGGAAGGAAGGAAGGAGAAAAGAAAGAAAAAGGAAGAAAAGAAGGAAAGGAATTAGGTCAGAAAGCAAGAAGTAAAATGTAGCTGATGTAATCCTGGATATAAAATGATAAGCACACCAATAAATAATTAGAATTAGCAAATAATTTAGGGTGGTGAAATAAAAGATCAATAAAAAGATGTAGTATCTAGCTGTGTGAACAGATTGGTTTCAAATTTACAGATCCACCTGTCAAGCTTCCTGAGTAGTGCTGGGGAATTAAAGGCCTGCAGCACCACTCCTGGTTTATAAAAAGCTTTTTGCTGGACAGTGGCGATATGGGCCTTTAATCCCAGGTACTTAGGAGGCAGAAGCAGATGCAGAAGCAGACAGATCTCTGTGAGTTTGAGGCCAGCCTGGTCTACAGTGTGAGTTCTAGGACAGCCAAAAATACACAGAAACCCAGTTTCCAAAACAAAAACAAAGAAAACCCCAAAGCTGAGTGGATTGGCTCTTGACTGAAAACCCAGCACAGGGGGGGGGGGGGGGCTAAGCCAGAAGAAACACAAGTGTGAGACCAACCTGGACTATATAGAGTCAAAACTACAGCTCTCTTTTGGAACTATTATTAGTGGTCAGAGTCCAGGAATACAGATTTAGATTACTTCTAACCTATATTGAAGCAGGTTCACGAAATCATTATAGTTTTACAGAACAAAGGAAGCCATAAATCAAGGCAAGTTTGACATACATTGGTGGGGTACGTCAGAGGGTAGTGGGCACAGTGAGATGGGGTAAATCTTCCTATAGGCCTTAGATGTTCCCAAATCCCACTCAGGTTTCAGATTGGTAGAAACTAGTTGTCTGCTAGGTTAATAGATTCCAAAAGGTTTTTAATCTATTGTCACAGATGTAGTTCTGACACAGAGGTGGACAAGGAGGTTCAGAATTTAGCCCAAGGCAGTTATTAACCTCAGGACCTGCAACATTCCAACCTCTCCACAGACTGAAACTCCAACTAGGCTGCAGACACAGAATCCTTTCAGTTTTCATTCACAAACACAGTTTCTTTCCAGGAGTTTCTCTTTACAATAAATAGTAAGCTCTTGTCTATGTTTGTTTTTTTGAGAAAGTATCATCCTATATCAGTGTTTATCACCTTCAAGGCTGTGACCCTTTAACACAGCTCCTCATGTTGTGGTGACCCCCAACCATGAAATTATCCTCATTGCTACTTCATATCTGTAATTTTGCTACTATATTGAAAGGACAATACAAATGCCATTTGTCTACATTTAAAGACCAGGTCTGATTTCAAAAAAGGCTGTAGGGCACCAGCTTCAGGAATAAACCAAAGGCCTAGAGATGAAGTCATAAGATACCAGCTCTAGGAACAGACCATAAAACCCAGAACAAGATCATAAAACCCCCTTCCAAAGAACAGACTTGGGATAGCCACAGAAAAATGGGGAAATACCCAGAATGGGCCATCTGTGCTGGGTAGCCCTATTTTATCATATGGTTGAATGTTCATGATATAGGAATGCAGACCCTGACCACCTGTGACGCTCTAGCACCCACCAATGAGATTTTAGATTACCTAATCCTTCTAGAGAGTCCCCCTCCCCCATTCCCTATAAGAAGGCCTGCATGCCTTTGACTGGGGTCGAGTTTTATAGAATGGTTGACTGCGTGCTGGCTGTCTCTGCAGAACAAACGCTCTTTGTCTTCTCATGCTATCTGAGTCTGGGGTCTTCCTTCAGTGATTTTCAGTTCCTTATATTATGAATCATAATGTAAATATCTGATACGAAGGATATCTGACCCGGGACTCCAAAGGGGTTGTGACCCACATGTTGAGAAACGCTGCTCTATCTAGGCCTGGCGGTCCTAGAGTCCACTATATAAACCATGATGGCCTCGAACTCACAGAGATCCCTCTGCCTCTGCCTCTGGAGTGCTGGAATTAAAGGCCTGCTCCACCACGCCTGGTTTAAGACCTTGTCTTAAAACAAAACACAGTAGTTGGGCAGAGGCAGGAGGAGCTCTGCGAGTTCAAGGCTCAAGAGAAAAATTAAATTTAAAAATTGATTTAATTAAAAATAATTAAAGCCTAGGATGGTGAAAGTTCTATATTTTTATGTATATCTGCCACAATAAAAGAGCACAGGGATATGGCATAATAAATATTTGATTTTCCAGTTTACAAAAGGAAAGTGTAGCTTAAGTTTAGCCAGAGCCGCTGGGAGGAGAGGGTCAGACACTTGCTGGGACTTTCAAACACCTCCTGAGGCTCACTTCTCAAAGGCAATCATAGCCTCCTGGGGAAGTGGCTGATCGGATGAGTGCAGCCTGCTTCTGTCCTCTTTCATAGTTGGTGACTCTCCTGTCACTTACTAGCCCCTGACTCCAGGTGGGTTTGCTGGCCTTTCTTAGGTCTTCCTTACAGCATGGGAAGCTAAAGAAGCACAGGGGTTTGTGTCATGTGCTCAGTATCCAGCCTGGACCCATAGTTTCAGTATCAATTATTACTGTTATTAATCACATTGTGTGTGCATGAGTATTTTACGCACACACACACACACACACATACACACACACACACACCATATGTGTACCTGTAGAGATTAGAAGAGGGTATCCTCTGGAACTAGGGTTACAGAGACTTGTGAGTCTTGTATTAAGTAGGTGCTGAGAATTGAACCTGGGTCCTCTGCAAAAATAGTAGGTGCTCTTAACCAGGAAGCACTCTCCACCTGGGACCCACCCCCACCCCCTACACACACATTGATATCAGAAGTCCTGCCTTAACTCTCCACCCAGCTGTATTGATCAGCTCTTTATTAACCAATCATTGATGGAGAACAATCTTGTACAAAATACCGAGTGAGGAAATGCTTCATGATGATGACAACACCAAACTCCACACTGCGGGTACAGAAATCAGCATTGGAGTACGCGGTGCAGAAAAACACTCCCCTACGCTGCCTGGCTGCTTCTTTCTCTTTTACTCTATCCTCCTCCTCCTCATTATTATTATTATTACTTTGAGGCTAGATGTCATGTCTCCCAGGCTGACCTCAAAACCTGCTGTGTGGCTGAGCATGGACTTGAGGTCCTGATTCTCCAGGCCTCTCCAGAGTGCTAGGATTACAGGTCTGTGCCCCCACAGCCAGTTTATGTACTGCAGAGGACTGTGCTCCATACGTGCATGCCAAGCCAGAGCTCTTCCAGCTAAACTCATCCCTATCCTGTTCCCCACACCCACCTTCTTCTTCTTCTTCTTCTTCTTCTTCTTCTTCTACTTCTTCTTCTTCTTCTTCTTCTTCTTCTTCTTCTTCTTCTTCTTCTTCTTCTTCTTCTTTTTTTTTTTTTTGTGACAATACTCCAGGCTGGCCTGGCACGTAGTGTGTAACCCTCACTGGTTTGAACTGGTGATGCTCCTGGTTGGGGTTATACATATATGCCGCCATGCCTGGCTGTTCTTTCTTTCTTCCTCTTAAGAATCATGAATGGAATCACAGTTTACTACTTGAGTATACTCTGCTTCCTTCATTTTTAATAAGGCATGAATATCTTTCCACTTGTGCTCAAGTGGATATTTTATGAGTCCCCAAGTGATAGGCATTAATTTCTTAAAAATAGTTCACTATTATAAACAAGGATGACAATGAATTGCACTTGTCAGGGTTCTCCAAAGAATGCAACAAATTGTGTGTGTGTGTGTGTGCGCGTGTGTGTGTGTGTAAAAAGAAACTGCTTGTATGTTTGAGGAGGCTCATGTGCTTAGGGTCATGAGGATAGCTCTCAGGTGGTAGACCCACGGAGAAGCCAGTCTTGTTGCAGTTCAGATGAGAAAGGCTTTTAGAAGCTTCCCTTTTTTGGGCAGTGGGTGTGGGGGTGGGTGGTCATAAGGCCTACCTATATTATGGCAAGCAATTTGCTTTATTTGAAATCCAATGATTTACAAAAAGAGGTTCTTAGAATCATCAGGACTAGTGTTTGATCCACTAATCCTTGGAACAGCTAAGTCATCACTCACAATTTTTTCCACTCACAACTCTGAGTCAAACCCCTACCTTGTCATTTCTGCTTCTATTTTGTCCACCCAGGTCCTTGTCCCCTTGGTCCCCTGCTCACATACCACACTGTAGAGATCAGAGCTGAGTGTCCCGGTTATAGCTAATGACGGATGATTCCACCAAAGTTCAACTTGGCAAACCAGTACTTACTGGAGTGTCGGTGAGGGGCAGCTTACTAGTTTGGTGGGTAAAGAGCTTCCAAGGTTGTGCAAGAACTTGGATTTATTCCTTTTTACTAAAGGTAGAGGTGGTAGTGGTGGAAATAATTGTCTTATGTAAACTTTCTCTTACATTTATGCTTTCCAGACAGGATATTAATAGATGCTTACAATCGTTCATGCAACAGCCAGTCTTCAGAAGTAAATTAATCACAGATTCATCAATATCGCAAAGAAAAACAAAACAAACCCTAGCAACCTGTCCCCACTCCCCAAAGGAGAAAACAAGCAGGCAAAAACTTTATTCCTGTGCATGCTGGCTTCATTCCTCCATAGTGATGACAGTGAGCATCCTCACAGAGATGAAAAACTTGACTTGGGCGTATGTGTGCTATGTGTATGTGTGTATGTGTATATGTGTGTGTGTGTTGCATGTGTGTGTGTGTGTGTGCTCACATACGGGCATGTGTCCCTTTATAGGCAGTGTGTCCAGTGTGTTGCAGCTGTGGTGGTGGTTTTTGGATAAGTGTCATTGTTTTTTGAGATGAGTTCTCACTTTGTAGCCAGTCCTAGCTGGTCTAGAATCACTGTGTAGACCAGTCTGGCCTTTAACTCAGAGATCCAGCCTGCCTCCACCTCTTGAGTGTTAGGATAAAGGCACACACCACCATGCCCCCATTGCCTCTCTTTTAATAGAACTGAAGCTTTTGGGTGCAGAAATTCTATCTTTTCTGCCATACATTCAGCATTCTGAACAGCCATGTGCAGTACACAAAAACTGAATGTGGCTCTAAAGAGAGGGAATTGCATTGCAGAAAAGAAAAAGAAAAGAAAAAAAGATGAAGCTAGAGCTAGAGGGAGGAAGATAATGGCGAGGAATGGCTGAGGAAGGGGGAAAAAAAAAAAGAAGAAAAGGGAGCCTGGAGCAAGTCATGCCCCCTCTGTGCTTGTTTTCTCAGGGATGTGGCCATGGAGCTAACACAGCAGGTGAAGCAGCCTGACGATGGTCGGTCCATCCCCAGGACATGGAAGGAGGGAACCGAGTTCAAGTTGTTCTCTGACCTCCATACCAGTGCTGTGGCACAGGAGCACACCCCAACCCCAATAAGTAAATGTTAAAAAAAAAGAAAAGTGCTTTGAAATAGTCAGCATGCTCTCTGCCTAATATTTTGATGGTTTTTAAGAGACCAGTATAGGTTCAGAACACACCAGACCATTGTGTTGTTGGTGGTGGTGGTGATGGTGGGGTGTGTGTGTGCATGTTTGTTACTGTCACTGTTATTGTAATTCTGTGATGATGTGATATTATTCTGATTGTCTGATGTTTGAATTTTGTTTTTGTTGGTGCTGAGATGGAACCTGGGGCCTTCTTCCTTATAAGGTGTACTGCAGAGCCATGTTTAATATTCTGTGAATGTCTCCCTAGTAACACAGGGGCAGGGTAGATAGAAATTGCTTTCCTCGTTACCTTTTATCTCAGCCTTGGTTGGGGATGCCTGAGGCTTGGTAGTTGGCCAGCCTTGGGGGTCAGAGGTCGATTCTGAGGTTTCTGTCTGAAAGAGGTATTTCAATAATTAAAGAGTTTTTAGTGAGCATGGTGGTTCAGGCCTTCAATCCCAGTCAAAGCAGGCAGATCTATCCCTTCAAGGCCAGCCTGGTCTTCATAGGGAGTTTCAGGACAGCTGGGGCTACATAGTGTGATCCTGTCTGAAGAAAGAAGGAGAAACTGGCATGATTCAACCTTATTTTATGGCATAATGCCTGAGATGCTTTTTGATTCTTGAAAGTGCCTTCCAGCAGCTGTTTTTAATCTTTGTATTTTAGCTGTGACCTAGGCTGCTGAAGCTAAGACCCTGGCTTTCGTTAATGTGAGAGTGGGATTAGCTCAGTGCTGCCCTCTGTCGAGAATTTGCAGGAATCTCTTGCTTGCCTCACTCTGCCAACCCTGGTGACAGTGAACTGACTAGTGGGGTGACCCTGTTTCCACATTTTTGTAGAAAGACACTTCTGTCTTTCAGATGTGTAACCTGACAGCTACAGTAGTTTTCTCTTTTACTTTTAAAGAATGGTTAGGAAGATTATTACAATTTTGTCTGCTGAAAATTTTATGTTTTAAACATTTATTTATTTGGTGTGTATAGGTTCGTGGGCCCATGAATGTGTGGATGTCAGAGGCTGGCTCTTCCATCATACGTCAGGGAACTTATCTTGTCAGGCTTGATAATGACATACTATTCCTTTACCCTCTGAGCCTTCTAAATGGCACAAATCTTGTTTAGTGAATATGTCTTTTAACTATATTTTAAGTAAAAGCTAGGAGTTGTAGGCTTAGCTGAGTAGTTGATGAAATTTGGCTGGTTAGAAAAGAAGTCTTGCTCTCTCTTTTTCTTCTCTCTCTTCTCTCCCCCCTCTGTCTCTCTTTCTCCTCTTCTCTGCCCCCCTTACCCTCTCAATAAACCTCTTCCACTTGGAAAAAAAAAGAATAGAAAAGAAGTCTTAACCAGCTAGCTACCTTGGGCCTTATAGGTCTGATTTCATTATTAATTTTTATTGTAGGTGGTTTTTGCTTTAGCATAATGTTTCTGAAGTTCAGCCACTCGGCAGCATGTTGTCAGAACTTAGTTTCCTCTTGTTGTACTTTGGTTTTCCTTTCCTTTGTTCAAGACAGGGTTTCTCTGTGTAGCCCTGGCATCTAAATTGTTTTACTTGTAGCTGTTATGACTAATGGCCCTCTGCTTCATTTCTCTTGGAAAAGTAAGAGTGGAGTCACACAGTAAGGTTAAGGTCATACGGTTAAAGGTCCTATGGTAAAGTCCAGTTTGCCTTTTTGAGGAAATGCTACACTACTTTTCGAAGCTCTTATTCCATTTTATATTTCCACCAGTAATCTATGAGGGTCCTGAGTGTGTTGTGTTCTCATCAATGTTTTTTGGGTTTGTGCATGCTTAGGGCATTGAGCTATACCGCTCTCCCTAATATCTATCTTCTTTATTACTGCCATCTTAGCAAGACTGAAGTAGTATGTTATCACTGGGGTTTGGTTTGTTTCCCTTATGACTTGCTGTCCTAGCTAGCATCCACTGTCACTTTGACACCACCTAGATTTACTTGGGGAAAGGAAAGACCCTCAGTTGGAATTGTCTTTATCAGACATGTTTATTTTCTTTTCTTATTTTTTTTTGACATGTTTCTTGAGGGATTGTCTTGTTTAATTGATGTGGGAAGTCCCAGCCCACTGTGGGCAACACCATTCCCTAGGCAGGTGTCCTAGGCTAAGAAAGCTAGCTAAGCATGAGCCTGTTCCTGCATGGTCCCTGCCTCCCATTAAGTTCCTAACCTGACTTCCCTCAGTGATGGATTATGACCTGGAAGCCTAAGCATGGAAGATCCTTCCCTCTCCAAGAAGCTTTTGGTCAGCAACAGAAGGAAACTATAACAATTTGTGTGTGTGGTAAAACAGTATCTGCCATTTTGGCATATTTAACCCTTCCCTCCAACTACCATATTTAACAGACAATGTGATTTAAATAACAAGCAAAGAACTGGGTGTTATTTAAATAACATTGTCTGTTATTATTGAATTTGTAGGAACTCTCTATGTTTACTGTATTAATATAGATTCTTTTCAAAGTTACAATTCTCAGGTATTTTCCTAATAATATCTTTAAAAAATAAAGATTAAAAATTTGGTTAATGTTTTACTTATCACTTTTTCCCCCTTTTCTTTTTGCTCTACTGGAGATTAAAACCAAGGGCTTTTTTCTTTTCTTTTCTGTCTTCCTCCTCAACTCTCCCAACATTCTAGGCAGGCTCTCTGTCACTAAGCTATACCTCACCCTTGATTTTTGAGACAGAATCTCCCTTGTAGATCAGGTTGGTCTTGAATACTCAGTCTTCTTGCCATAGTCACCTGAATGCTAGTATTATGATAGAAGCCATCAATCACATCTGATTGCCTTCAGGGTTTGTTTGTTGTGTCAAGACTCTGCTTTGCTCTGCCTTTCTTTAATCTTGTCCTGGACTTTTATACCCAGGTAAAATAGTCTAGGTGGTAAGGGGTGGGAAAGAGATGTTCCTTTGGTTACAGGAGTTATAGCAACTGTTGAGAGGCAGAGGCAGGCGAATTTCTGAGTTCGAGGTCAGCCTGGTCTTCAAAGTGAGTTCCAGGACAGCCAGGGCTATACAGAGAAACCCTGCCTCAAAAAAAAAAAAAAAACCAAAACAAACAAGCAAACAAACCAAAAAACAAAAACAAAACAAAAAAACCCCAAAACAAACAAACAAAAAAAGAAATAAGGAGGCTATAACAAACTCAAGTTTGTTAGATTGTGTCAGTTTGTGTCTGAGCCTGTTAGATTGTGTTACTTTGGGAAGAACAGTGATGGAAACAGAGGGCCAGAGCAGAGCAGCTGATTGTCCTCACAGAATTCCATGCACATGAACTCCAAGGCTGTTCCTATTTAGGTTCTTTCGTCAAGTTGGAGATTGTTGCTAAAACTTCAGCTCAGGGTTCCCCTTTGCTAGGAAAACATTCCCTGATCTTCCTGGCTTGCCTTTGTGCTCATGCTCCAACAAGGTGTTTGCATATTGCCAGGGCCAGTGCGGCAGAGGGGAGAGCCTAGGATTCCTAGAGGAGTGACTGCACACAGAGAGATGCACAGGCTCCGTGGGGTTCTTCTGTGTGGAAAAGAGAGCAGCTCTATTTTATAGTTTGGTGTATTTAAGGGCAGAGGGAGTTGCTGAGTGTCAGGCCTTATTTAATAGGGCCTTAGAGATCAGAAGAGCTCAGAGCTACTTTCCCAAAAAGCACCTAAAGATGTTTTATTCTTGGAACTGTCAGATTGCCCTACAGTATTCCACAGACAAGGGAAAGTCAAGTCGGATTAATTGAGTTACAGGTTGCCTTGGATTTAGGCTTGTATAGCGACATATTTTATTCCCTTAAACTACATTTATTGTCAGTTCAGCTTAATATTTAAGTGTCAGGTGCTGCTTGCCACACTGGATGCTATTAAACTGTTTTATTTTATGTATTTGAGTGTTTTACCTGCATGTATGTAAATGCACCACATGCATGCAATGCCTGAAGGGGTCAGAAGATGTGTGCCCAAGTTTGGTTTCCAGCACACCCATGGCGGCTCACAACTGTTTGCAATTCCAGCTCCTGGGGCACTGCTCTGTCTTCTACAGGCATTACCTGTGTTTGGTACATTGCATACATGCAGGTAATCTCTCATAGACAGTAAATTAAAAATAAATAAACCCTTTTTAATTCATTTCAAGACTCCAGCCAGTAGTGTTGCTCTGTCCTCATTCAGAGTGGCTCTAACCACGTCCTTTAATCTAATCTAGAAACTTCCTTACTGACATGCCCAGTGGCTTGTTTCCACGGTGATCCTGACTTCCATCAAGAAGACAACCAAGGCCCTGCCAGTACCTGAAAAATACAGAAGTGGATGCTCACAGCCATCCATTGGACAGAGCACAGGGTCCCCAATGAAGGCGCTAGAGCAAGTACCCAAGGAGCTGAAGGGGTTTGCAGGCCCATAGGAGGAACAACAATATGAACTAACCAGTAACCCCAGAGCTCCCTGAGACTAAACCACCAATCAAAGAAAACACATGGTGGGACTCATGGCTCCAGCTGCATATGTAGCAGAGTATGTATGGCCTAGTTGTTCATCAATGAGAGGAGAGGCCCTTGGTCCTGTGAAGGTTCTATGCCCCAATATAGGGGAATGCCGGGGCCTCGGAAGTGGGAGTGGGTGGGTGGGTGAGCAGGGGTGCGGGGAGGAGATAGGGGATTTTCGGAGGGGAAATTAGGAAAGGGGATAACATTTGAAAAGTAAATAAAGAAAAAAAAGTCAAGACCAGCCAGCATAAGCACTAACCCTAAACATCATCTGCTCCTCCAAAGGCCCTGCAGCCTACTACTGTGCCTGTGAGGGTGCATGCGGACTTTTTAAGAGCACAAACATACCTTTTCTGATAGAATGATAGAATGACAGTAACAAGCGTATGGAGCAGTTGGGTCCCTCTCACAACACTGCTGAGATGTAAAATGGAGCTGCCTCTGGAAAACAGCCTGGCAGTTTCTCAAAAACAAAAATACAGTTATTCTGTTAAAAATGTACTAATGTAGATATATCTCTGAGTGTGTATGGCACGTATGTGTAGTGCCCTCAGAGGCCAGAAGGGGGCATAGGAATCTCTGGATCTGGAATTATAGGCAGTTGTGAGGTGTCCTACATGGATGCTCAGGAACGGAACATGGGTCCTCTGGGAGAAGAGCAGTTGCTTTTTTTTTTTTTTTTTTTGTAAGTACACTGTAGCTGTCTTCAGACACTCCAGAAGAGGGCATCAGATTTCGTTACGGATGGTTGTGAGCCACCATGTGGTTGCTGGGATTTGAACTTATCACCTTCGGAAGAGCAGTCGGGTGCTCTTACCCGCTGAGCCATCTCACCAGCCCAAGAGTAGTTGCTTTTAACTGCGGAGCCATCTTTCTAGTTCTAGCATCCAGTTGTTTTATGGTTGGGTTACTGTGAGAGTAATTCGGTTCCTAAGAATATACTCAAGCACTTTGGTCTGGGTGTAGCTGCACATGCATGGGGGAGGGGCAGGCAGGTGGTCTCTGATTGTGAGGGCAGCCTGGTCCGTATAGGGAGTGCCAATATAGCCAGGGCTATGTAGACAGACCCTGTCTCAAACAGAAGAGGAGAAGGAGGGAGAAGGAAAGGAGGGAGAAGGAAAGAAGGAAAAAAGAAAAAGACAGGTTCATACAAGCCTTTTAAACAAGGATTCACAACTACTTTATTTGTAATAATTCAAAAAGTAGAAGCAGCCAAATGCCTTGGTGAGTGCCAAATGGCGCATCCGAGCAGTGGCATCTCCCTCAGCCATAAGAAGTTAAGGGTGCTGCGTTCTACAGCGTGGACAGTCCTAGGTATGCTGAGCGGAAGAAGTCAGGCTCACAAAAACAGGACATGCTCTTCGATTTCAGGTATGTGAAATGTCCAGTATTGACAACTCCTGGAGACAGGCTGAGAAGAGGGAAAGATGGAGAGTGGTCACTGAATTTCTTTTTCTGGTGATCACGCAACTGTGAACGGACTAAAAAATGCCACAGAATTCCCCTTCCGCCCATGCTGAGGATTGAGCGCAGAGCCTTCTCTCATGTTGGACAAACACTCAGCCACTAACTAGGTAGCAGCAGCCGTCCATCTCCTAGGTCCTAGGCTTACAGAGGGGCTATCTCGAGCAACAATCTCTAGCATGAAATAAATAAACCAACGTTTCATGAAGTGTATTCCAATGGGAGAGGGTTCCTCCGTAGTGTCTGTTCTTATTTCATACCAAGCTTTATTCTATCTGCCTTTTAGTCTTAGACATTTTGTCATTTCTTAGGGACCTTATTAGTAAATCAGTTGGTTATGGAAAAACCTCCGCTGGCTCTAAGTAATAGGTATCTTATGGTGCTTTGGAAAGATGGCTTTTCTAGTCAGCTTTGTCTAGTAGCATGTGGCACTGCGGGGAGGAAGAGGGTGCAGCAGAGGGGAGCTAAAGTCAGTGAGATAAAGTGCAAGGTTTCTTAAATCACTTGGGGTGTTGAGGATTAAACCTGGGACCTTGTAACACTAGGCAAGCGTGCACCCCCGGTTTAGAGTGTGCACCCCCACTTTAGAAAACTGCACATTGCCGCTGTGGTCCTCAGCTTATACTCACTGTCCTACAGTCTCCAACAGCTTTGAATCTTTCCTAGAGAATTCGTGAATTTAAACAGTTTTTTTCTTTCGCTTGTAGAGGGACTTTGAATTGACAGTTGATGAGTGGGAGCACGGGCTAGAAGGAAGCGTTGCTGTTTGTGCAAGTTTCACTGTGGTGTTGATATTGTAAAAAAACGGTCTTTTAACTTGACCATCGAAATATCTTTTTAGGACTTAAGATGTCTTCTTTGATCATACACCATTTAGGACATGGAAGATTTTCAGGTAAAGTTTAATATTTTTAAAATGTGTGTCTTGCTTGCTTTTTTTTTTATGTATTCTGGGGTAAAAATAGCAAGATTAGATGAAGTCAAGTGCAGATATCAAGATTTAATTTTGATAGTTTCTGATTTTGTAGTGTCAGGGAAGTGTTAGAGATCTCCCCCTCCCCCCAAACAGCCTGTGAGGGTCTAGCTGGGGAGGGAGGGGGTGCTCTCAGCTCAGCACCAACATACAGGACCAGGATGGTTGTTGGTGGAGAAAGGAGCCTTGAATATCTACTGGGACAAGGCTTTATCATAAGCAGCAAGTGGTGGGGTACTGTGCAATTATCTAACTGGAAAGTTATTGTGGCCTTTAGCATAATTGACTGGTGTTAGGAATCAAATTGTAAACTTAATTTCTATTTCCTTCTGCATTGGTGTTTGTTAAGCAGGGGGTGGGCTTCTAACCTGGGGGTGCAGATCTGTTGGGGTTGTAACCTGAAACATAGGTCTTGTTGGAGGTGAGTCTAGAGACTGGAGCTGAGCTCAGGTTTTATTGGGGGGGGGTAACTTGGAAACGAATGCTAGGTACAGGCCTATTAATTTGCCTGAGTTCAAGTTTTCTAAAATGGAGTCTGAATGTAAAAGATTTCACCTGGTGGAATGCCAGGGCCAGGAAGCAAGAGTGGGTGGGTTGGGGATCAGAGGGAGGGCGGAGTGGTTAGGGGATTTTCCGAGGGAAAACTAGGAAAGGGGGTAACATTTGAAATGTAAATAAAGAAAATATCTAATAAAAAATTTAAAAATTTCACCTCTTAATTTCACTTTAATTTTAAGTTCATATAATTATTAAATAAAAAGTTACTAAATAACTTTAATTTTCTGGTTGCAAAAGTAACACAGTTTTTTATTTTTTATTTTTTTGTTTCAAACAAAAATTATTTGGGAGTAATTGCATTCTCACAAGAAGTTGAAAGAAATACTTTGTAAATATGTTCACAACACTATAGTGTGTGGTATGAAGCAAGCCTCAATCCTGAGTAGCCCATCCGTGTGTATTCTCCAAGGTTGAACTGTGGATTCTTCACACTTGTTTTTATATTGCTAGCAAAGGCCAGAAATTGTCAGTTCTGTTTCTGTGTTCGAAGGTAGTCAGTAAACATTGTTTATGAATATTCATTAACTTTCCACCTTTGCAAATACCAGAATAGCTGCTATCAAAGTTTTGCACTTTTTCCTTTGTTTTTAAAGATTTAAAAGTATATGTCTCTATGCGTATCTTTGTGCATGTGTGCGGGTGCTTGTGGAGGCCAGAGGCACTGGGTCCCCCGGAAGTAGGGGGCTGAGAGCTGACATGGGTGCTAAGAACTGAGCTCAGGCCCTCTGGAAGAGCACGCTGTGCTTTTGGCCATCTCTCCAGCTCTTTCTCTGTTTTAACGTTTTCATTCACATATATTAATTGTACCCAAATCAGGTTTGAGTACAACGTTTCTATACACCTGTGTAACAGACTTGGGTCACACCCACCACCCCTTTATCCTGTGTTGTCCTCTCTCTTCCCTCCCCCAAACCCCCTCATTCTATTTTTTTCTTCTAAACTTGACATGAGAGAGAAAACTTGTAATCCTTGTCTAAGTCTGGCTTATCTAGTTATAATACACGAATGCCAGTTGTTTCATCTGCTTGCCTGAAATCACATTCCCTTTTCCTTAGTGTGGGTGTGAGTGTGCAGGTGTGTGTAGTTGTGCAGGCATCAAGAGTGTGCCATTTTCAGGAACCCTCTATCTTTTGTTTTGAGATCGAGTCTCACTGGCCTCAGGCTTGAAATTAAGCTAGGGTAGCTAGGTGGCCAGTAAGCCCTAGGTAGATATCTGGGTTTTACCTTCTCTGTGCTGGGATTGCAGGTAGGAAATATCACACACACACACACACACACACACACACACACACACCCTTCAGTATACTCAGTATATTAGTTCTATTCATCAAACTTGGATCCTCACAGCACAGCAAGCACTTTCCTGTTGAGCTGTATCCCTTGCTATGGTGGCTAATTTTGGTTGTTGATTTGACATACCTGAGAAGAGGGAGTCTTCTATGGGCTATGGGCTTGTCTTTGGGGGCATTTTCTTGCTTGTTAAATGATGGAGGTGATCCTGACCCACTGTGGGTGTGTTCTACTCCTGTGCGGGTGGGCCTAGGTTGTGTAAGAAAGCCAGCTAAATGGAAGCAGGAAAAATCAGCCAGTGAACCGGAAGCAAGAAGTGAGTCAGTGAGCAAGGGTCTTTGCTTTTGTTCCACCTCCAGGTTCCTGCCCGAGTGTGGCTCTGGCATCTCTTAGTGACACACTGTCCAAATAAATCCTCCCTTCCCCCAGATTGCTTTTAGTCAGGGTTTTATCACAGCAGTAGGACATTAAGATGTCAGCTCTCCATTTTTCTCTACAACTGAGTAATAGCCCAGTGCATGCTTTTCTGTGGTGTGTGTGTGTGTGTGTGCATGCACTTGTGAGTGCGCGCATGTGTTTACACTACCTTCTTTACCCGTTCATCTGTTGCTGGGTATCTTGGTTACTGTGAAGAACTCTAAGGCAGACACAGGAACGCAGGGCTTTCTGTTATATGCTGACTGGGGTTCCTTTGGTGAATGTCAAGAGCGGTGTAGCTGGATACATAGTATGGTTCTTATATCTTTTTAAGGAACCTCTATACTGATTTCTTAATTCCTATACAAGTTTATTAATAATAGCTATAAGGAAGTTCTGTTCATTTGTCTTAGTGACGGCCAATCTGACTAGATTGAGATCTTGCTTTTACCTCCTCCATGCTGGGATTGAAGATGTGCACCTAGCTCAATATGGTTTTGAAAAGCATTTCATTCCCCTGATGGCTAGCTGTAGATGCTGAACATTTTTCATGTATTTATTGGCCTTAGAAGTGAGAGAGAGGGGGAGGGAGAGGGAGAAGGAGGGAGGGGAAGAGGGGAAGAGGGGGAGAGGGGAGGAGGGGGAGAGGGGGAGAGGGGGAGGAGAGGGGGAGGAGAGGGGGAGGGAGAGGGAGCTGCAGCCGCTTCTCTTTATTTGCAGGTCTCACGCAGCTTCCCCAGCTTCTTTTATTCTGCTTCTTCCTTATCATATATATATCCCTCTCCCTGGGACTGCCCACAATTTATCCTCTTAGTTCACTCATGTCACCTCACACCTCCCAATCATAGACGCACACGCCCAAGGCAGCATGCAGGATAGGCTGATAGAATGGTATCTCAAGGCATCACACCATCTCTCCGAGAATTACACGTGCTGCTTTTATTGCGCATGACTGAAACTGGGATAAACAAGCAAAGGTTGTGGGGATTGGCATAGAGCCAGGGCGCCATCTTGGCTCATGTGGCCAGACCCGCTTCCCACAGTCTATACACCAGAAGAGGTCATTAAATCCCATGGGACTACAATTATAGATGGTTGTGAGCTGCCATGTGGGTATTGGGACTTGAAACTTATGATTTCTGAAAGAACAGCTGGTGCTCTTAACTGAGCCATCTGTTTGTTTGTTTGTTTATTTGTTTGTTTTTAGAGACAGGGTTTCTCTGTGTAGCCCTGGCTGTCCTGGAACTCATTTTGTAGACCAGGCTGGCCTTGAACTCAGAAATCTGCCTACCAAAGCAAGTTTTATAAAGGATATCATTTAATTGAGGCTAGCTTACAGGTTCAGAGATTCAGTCTGTTATCATCAAGGTGGGAAGATGGCAACATCCAGGCAGGCATTGGTACAGGATGAGTTGAGAGTTCTACATCTTCATCTGAAGGCTGCTAGAAGAATGGCTGCTAGGCAACTAGGATGAGGGCCTTAAAGCCCACACCTACAGTGACACATATATTCCAACAAGGCCACACCTACTTCAATAAGGTCACACCTCCAAATAGTGACACTCCCTGGGCCACACATATATAAACCATCACATTGCACTCCCTGGCCCCCATAGGCTTGTTCAAACATATGAGTCTATGGAGCCATACCTAAGCATAGCATAATGCAAAATACATTTAGTCCAACTTCAAAAGTATCCATAGTCTATAGCAATTTCAACAATGTTAAAAGTCTTCTAGGGGCTGGAGAGATGGCTCAGCCTTTAAAAAGAGTACTGGTTGCTCTTCCTAGAAACTACGTAATGGCTCACAACCATCTGAAATGGGATCCAATGTCCTCTTCTGGTGTGTCTGAGGACAGCAACATTGTACTCACATACATAAAATAAATAGTCTTCTAAATAGAGGAGGGTTGTACCATCTGCAAAGAGGAAGAATTTTTTTGTACATGTATCCCTTTTATTTTTTCATTTTTATTGAAAATAGATTTTTCTCTCACATAATATATCCTGATAATGGTTTCCTGTCCCTCTACTCCTTCCTCCCAGTTCCTTCCCACCTCCCCACTAAATCACATCCACTCCCTTTTGGTCTCTCATTAGAAAACAGAGTCATGGGGGGATGGTGGAGGGGCTGTGTATGGAGGGACCAGGAGGAGAGGGAGTAGGCTCCAAATGGAATGTAAAGTGCATAAATAAATTAATTAATTAAAGGAAAAAACATACTTCTAAAGGGTAATATTATACTATAACAAAATAAAAAAAAAAAAANTTGGTCTCTCCAGTCCAAGGAGTCATTTTCTTATTATTCTTCATAAGTACGCTGTAGCTGACTTCAGACGCACCAGAGGAGGGCGTCAGATCTTGTTACGGGTGGTTGTAAGCCACCATGTGGTTGCTGGGATTTGAACTCATCACCTTCGGAAGAGCAGTCGGGTGCTCTAACCGGCTGAGCCATCTCACCAGCCCCCTTTTTTTTTTTTTTTTTAAGATATATAATATTTGGGTTTACCCTAGGTCCCTGGTATATCTAGTATTTGGTTCTGGGCCACCCAAGCAATGCCAGGGATGGGTTCTATCTCATGGAGTGGGCCTTAAATCAAATTAGGTGTTGGTTGGTTACTGCCATAGCTTTGTGCCACCAGTACCAGAGCATTTTACAGCAGGCAGGATGTCCTGTTTGTGGCTGGCTTGGTGTTTATGGTTTTGGTTTTTGTTTTTCAGCAGAGTGCAGAGTACTTTCCTGTATGAAAAAACTAGAACGGAGGCATGGGACTCCTTTGGCCAACAACTCAATTAGATGTAGCCAAGTCCTGGTACTGGAAGCTTCATCGGTGACAAGAGCTGACCAGTTGGGGCTTTGCCCCCTTCATTATCTGGCAATTTCATTTATATCATCTTTATATGTGTATATGTTTTGGAAGCTTCTTCTGTTTTAATTTTCTATACTGTCCTTCAGATCCATACTGTCTTTCAAATGGTCCTTGATTTTCACTGTCTCTTCCTCTGTTTCCTCCTTCATCCCTCTTCTGATAATCTTGGTTCTCCTATTCCAGCCCCTCCCTATCCATACATAACTACCCTATCTCTCTCTTTCTTTCTTTCTTTCTTTCTTTCTTTCTTTCTTTCTTTCTTTCTTTCTTTCTTGTTTTTTATTGATAACATGTCACCATATTGACATTTGCATGGGATGCATTGAAGAATGGGCTCCTGTACATTAGCCCGGCAAGTTTCTGTGTTACAATAATCAAAATGTAGTCTCCACCTCCAGCAAATATGAGTCGTGTCTAAGTTCTAGGAAGCCTGTTGTTTCAAAAGTATCAATGGTTTGTAATAGAAGGAGCATTGGGTAGAGGGTCAGAAAACTTGAGTTGTGTTACCAGCCGTATATCTTGTGACCCTAAGCTTCTTATGGTTTGCTGAGTCAACGAATGCACTTTTTTTTTCTCTCTTTGTGTTAGTGTCTTACCTGTCTCCACAGATGTGGCCATAGCAGATTGGATGGTGGATGTGAAGAGATTGTATTTTTCTCCCCAAATATTGCATCAGCCTGGGAGGCAGATAGAATATTCTGAGTGAATGTGAAACATCAGTTTCTCGTTATGTTAATCAAGTGCTCTTCCAATATCAATTTCAGTTCTTTGGTTACTGGTTAACAGTAGTGAAAGAAGGGTCCCCTAGGAAGCAGGTTTTGGTTGTTTATTGAAGCATGTCAAAATTGACAGGTTTGTCCTTTGTCCTAAGAATCAGGCTGTGTGGGCTGGATCTGTATGCATTTTTTACAGGTATCTGATTTGAGAACGTACATGTATGTACACACATATTTGTTTTTTATGGTTTTAATGCCACACCTCCTGGTTCCACTGATACTACTGCTGCCCCCCCCCCTGCCTCTGGACTGCTCAATGAGCAATCTCGGTGTAGGGACTGCTTTGTTAAAGTTGTTCTTATGGAGAGTCTAGTGCTGGAAAGATTTGCTTGGAAGGAGTTTAATCTGGAAAGTCAGAGCATTATCTCAGTAGAATTGCAACAAGAGGCATCCAGGTTGAGAGGTAAGCAATAGTGTATAGATAAAGGGAATGGCAGGACATGCCCAGCTGTAACAGCATACTGTCATAGAGCCATAGCAAGCTTATTGATTCATGGCATTGATAAACAACGCCACCCCCCCAACTGATAATGTAGAACAATGGCCGAAGGAACTGAGGTCATACAGAAGGTTTGTAGGGAGTTGGAACAATTGATATCATCTATGGACAGCTCCTGGAGGAGCTGCAAGAGAGAATGGCCTGTCATTCATTAACACATAAACTCTAGAATCCACAATTAGAACTGCTTTTCCCACAATTCTAACATAGGTACACTGTATTATTTTTCAGAAGTAAATGCCAATTAGATATGAAAATGTCATGTCTCCAAGCAGCAGTGTAGATCCTGTCTTGTTCCACCAACCACCGAGATGCCAGAGTTGCAGGGCTGTAGAACAGCTAAGACATTTGTTCTGTTGTCCCAGAAGGCTGTGTAGAATTTCCCAGGTCTGAGACTTATGTTTGTAATTCTTGTGGTTAAAGAAAAATTTACAGGGCCAGAGATGTTGAGGACAAATCCCTGCTGTGTATTTCTCAAAGCCTTTTCCATGTAGGGGACTGGGATTTTCTCCGTCAGCGTAATCCGAGTGTAGTAGCCAATGTGTGTCTATGCACTTTTATTTATGACTTGTAGTTACCACAGAGACTCCTGAAAGTGGTGCCTGTAAATCAAACAGGAGGCATCAAATTGCCTTGAAGAGTGAGGTCTTTAGACCCCACTACAGACTGATCTACTATGAGTAGGCAATGCTAACAGAGTATAGGGCCTTGCAAGGGACAGCAGAACTGCATGCTCTCCCAGCTGCATGCTCTCCCAGCTCTGGATATGATTTCTGAGTCTTTAAATCATAACTTTTCCATTTATTTCCGTTTTTATTTGGGGGAAGAGGCTTTAAGTCCCACAAAACATCTCTTGAGTATGGAATCTGTAGATCAGATGTGGGGTTAGTCTTGTCACTTGGGTTGCTTTTGTTTTGAAGGCTAGACTTTGGAGGAAATGCTGGCATGTTTTCAGGCTAGCTGGGCTACCACTGTGGGCATTTACTCTTCCTTGAGGAATGAAGCCTTTCCAAGTGTCCTATTAACATTTACCTACTGCTTGCTGAATACTGGACACTGGGTGGCAAAAAATGCATTTGGAAGTACACACTTAGTAGATTCTAGATGCTCAGATCTGTAAGGAAATGAAATTGGATTCCCGGCTCATCCAAGTGTCACTAAAGCACACACCGAAAGGTTGCCCAGCAGCCGTCATGGACAGAAAGTCCCTGATTTTTTTGCTGAGAAAATATTTTAAAAGAATGAGTAAATTGTAGACCTGTCAGCTAGGTATAGTTTATGTCACTCTAATTACCTCAACACTTGGGAAGCTAAGGCAGGAAGAAGCCATGAGTTTAAGATCAGTCTAGGCATGTTCTCTCTCTCTCCCCTCTCTCTGTTCATATATATATATATATATATATATATATATATATATATATATATATATATATATATATATATTTAGTGGCCAGTATACATCTATTATATAAATACTATATATAGTGGCCAGTCTGGTATACAGTTTGAGACCTTTTAGGGCAAAGAGAGATATAATTTGTCAGTTATTTTACACTGGGTATTTGACAGGAGTTGGTGGGACAGGTGGAGAAGTGGCCCACATTTTCCCACTTACACATAGCTTTGAAGGAGTTCCCTGCCACTTAGTATAGGTTTCTGGTGATTGGCCAGGGCCTAATAAGCTCTGACATGACCTGAAAGAGATCACTTGTTTCTCCTTTGCACTCCCTAGATTTCTCCCAGTGAGGAGTGCCAGCATATTCTTCTGTTTGTCCAAACAAATCTATAAAATAATGGCAGAATGCAGTAAAATGTCCAAATTTGTTACCCAAATAGCCATATACAGAGAAGGCTATTGGGGGCACTGAAACACAGGACCAAGACCAGTTCCCAGCTTTTGCTTCAGGGCAGCTTGAAGTATTAGGCTGGCGGGAGATCGAAGATGTCTGCTTGTTCTAACTAGCAGGTTACTTCACACACACACACACACACACACACACACACACACACCACCTGGGGACTTGCTTTGTTTATTTACAACATGAGAAAGGAGGAGGTCTCTGCTTGAAGGACTCAGTCACTCATGTAACAAGAATAATCTTGTGGCAGTGGGTCACTGCATACCTGCAAGGTGACAGGGTCTGGCCCGGGTGTTGAGGAACATCAGTGAACACATAAAACTCCTGTCAGGGAGCTTTTCTTCCCACCAGGAAAGAGGTGACACACAGGACATGAGTATGTAACATGTGGCCAGTATCTCTGAAGACTATTAAGATCATTGTTATAGCCAAGTGCCTCTGGATATCTAGTGGCTTTGTGCTATATATCCTGAATATAATCTTGGAACAGAAAGATTTTAAGTTAAAGACAAACAAAAACCCAGAAAAATCTAGACGAAACCGTGACTTCAGGTGATGGGATGATAGTAGTGTGTCAGATGTTGAAGGAAACTTGTCAGCACAAGGAGTGTAGGTGACTGTGAGGATAAAAGGTCCTCCTTGGCCAGCCACATTTGGGTCGCACCCAAAGGAAGGAGCGTGGCGTTCCATATCCAGGAGATGTGTATTTAAGACACAGAGGACAAGGAAAGACCCCTCAGGAAAGAGCAACCTGAGACAGTTTGGAGAAGAAGGAGGCCAAGGTTTGTTGAGGTGGATGCTTGCGAGTCCTGGTGAGGACCGTGGCCTGACTCTGGGCAGATCCTGACAAAAAGGTGGATCGGGTAACTTCCGTGTCCCACAGAGCTATTCTACCACTGGCTGCTCAATGATCTTATGAATATTCCCACTAGAGGGCATTGCAAAGCCTAAACTTGGGCTGAGAAATTTGAGCCAAGTCCCACCAACCTATTTTCCTACAAAGGTGTATAAAGAAGAGCCAGCACTCTTCCGTGAGAGTGTTTCCTTTTCATTTTTTTTTGAAAAATTTGCATGTTTTACTTGCACGAGTGTTAATGCACTACGTGTGTGCTTAGTGGCCGCGGAAGCCTGAGGAAGGCATTGGATGCCCTAAGGACTAGAGTTACAGACATTCGTAAGCAACTCTGTGGGTGCTGGGAATTGAACCTGGGCCCTCTGGAAGAGCAACAAGTGATCTCCCTTAATCACTGAGCCATCTCTCTAGCTCTGTCACACACGGGAGTGTTTAGAGTGCCAAGAACCACGCTCTGTGACACAGTGATGGACTCCATTTCAGACATGGTGGTTAAGAAAGTGTATTGCTTTCCCACAGGACTTGAATTCAGCTCTTGGCACCCACGTCAGATGGCTGACCTGTAACTCCAGTACCAGGGGGAATCCAACTCTCTTTTCTGGCCTCCATGGGCAACTGTGCTCATGTGCACATACCTGTATGCACCCACCCACATACATACAACTAAAAATAGGCTAAACATAAACAAAAATCCTCCTGTGTCTATTCATTCATGTTCGATTGCTATAACTGTGAATTTAAGACACAGTTTTTGTTAACTTGACATAAGTTAGAGTCATTTGGAAAGAGGGAACCTCAACTGAGAAAAAGGGGCCCACCAGATTGGCCCTATGGGAGAGTTTTCTTGATTAATGATTTATGTGGGAGAGGACCATCCCTGGACTGGTGGTTCTGGAGTGCATAAGAAAGCAGGCTGAGCAAGTCAGGAGTGGGCAAACATCAAAGCAGCTAAGCAGTGATTTGCTTTGCTTCAGTTCCTTCCTCAGGTTTCTCCCCTGACTTCCATTCATGATGGACTGGGAGGTGAACTTAAATCCTTTCTTCCCCAAGTTGCTTTTGGTAATGGTGTTTTATCACAGCAGTGAAGACCCTAACTATGGCACTATTGAAATTCCTGAGGCAGGCTAACAGAAGGAAGACGTTGGTTATTGGGAGATTCATGGGCATAGCTCTGTTACTGCCTTAGTGCTCCCAAGGACCTCGTGGTAGATAGTAATGATGAGAGTGTATGCTGAAAGGAGAGAGACCACATCACCAGCAACAGGAAACCAGAGCGTGACTGGTTTACTCTCAATACCAGTTGTGATGTTTAGTTTTAATTTCATCTTGATACAATTTAGAATTCCCTGGGGAAATGGCCTCTGACAATGACTGATGGATTATTTTGATTGTTTTCATTTATATGAGAGGACCTGCCCACTGTGGGCAGCACCATTCCCTGGGCCTTGGGTCCTAAACTGAACGAAAAGGAGAAAGCTAGCTGAGCAGGCATTCATTTATTGCTCTCTGCCCTTGATTGTTGTTGCAGTGTGATTAAGGGTTTCAAGTACCTGCTGCCTTGAGTTTACTAAAATGATGGACTATATATAACCTGAAACATATACACTCTCTCTCCCTCTCCCTCTGTCTCCCCTCCTCTCTCCCTCCCTCCTTCTCTCTTCCTCTCTCTTCTTCTCTCCTTCTCTCCCATCTTCCTCTCTCCCTCTCTGTTTTTCTAGACAGGGTTTCTCTGTGCAGCCCCAGATATCCTGGAACTTGCTCTGTAAACCAGACTGGCCTCAAACTTACAGAGATCACCTGCCTCTGCCTGTCAAGTGCTGGGATTAAAGGTGTGCGGCACCCTGCCCAGCAATGCTCTCTCTCTTAAATTGCTTCAGTGGTGGATATTTTATCATAGCAGCAGGAAACAAAACTAAGACACTAACTCTCTCAAGAATTTAGAAATCCTCTCTAAGAGCGACCTTACTCTCCTCTTCCAAGCACAGCTGCACCAGTGACCCAGTGACTTCTTTAACAAGACCCCACTTTTAGGCACTACTAACCTAGGGCACACAAGCTCTTGGGGGATATGCTCAGATCATAAGCAAACTGCCCCCCTGCTCATCTCCTTCCTTCAAATCCCTGGCAACCATTGCCTCTTAGCTGTGCTCTAAAGCGTAGGGCTGGAGCAGGGATAGGGAAAGAACTGAAGGCACCTTTGGTTTTCTTGTCTCTTAGACAAAGCCAAGTTACTTTGTTTCTACAGGCTTGGTTAAAATTTCTCCAGAGGAATGTTAAAAATTCAAACTGTTTCTAGTAAAATTTAAAATTATGATGGAACTTCTAAGAGTGGATCCTTAAAAATCTTTTTAATTTTAAAATTCATCCCCAGAGATTCCTACTCTGAGAATTTAATAGATCAGCTGTCTTAGAAGTTGAGGTAATTGAGATGCAACAGTAAAAAGTTAAAAATAATCGCCATGGCCTTCCTGGAGGCCTTGGGAATGTGTGCACATTTAACCTGAGAGTGCCGCGTTGATCGTCTTCAAGGGGGCTCTCTCCACACGGTGACATCGGATGCTGAGTAACCTCTGACCAGCACAAAACCTGAAAAATGCTGAAACCCATTACTGATGTTAAAGGAGCAAGAGACAAACTAGGAAGAGGCTGGGACAGGGTCTCTGGGTAGCCTTGACTGTCCCACAATTAGCTCTGTAGACCCCACTGGCCCCAAACTCTATTTGCTTCTGCCTCTCGAGTTCTGGGATTAAAGATGAATTTCACCACCCAGTGAAGGCGAGGTTGTCACCAGTATTATTTTAGCTCCATAACTAATGTTATGGAGTATAATACTGATGTAGAATATTCAACTAATGTTGAAGTATAATAATAAGCTACATATTAAAATGTATAACTTGATTCTGGCCAGTGGATGTCAGACTATCTTTATAATCACGATAGCGAACACCTTGGCACCTCCCCAAGCTTTCTTGTGTCTCTGTAATTCAGCCTGCTTTTTTTTATTAACCTGTGTTCAGCAACAATTAATATGTCCCTTTTACTACTTTAGTTTTGCATCTCATATAGTTGTATATAATTTTATAAAAAGCATATGAAGTGAATTATGCAGAAAATACTTGCAGGGTTGCTCACTTTGTCTTTCAGTATCATTATTTGGATATCTAACTACATTGCTGGGATTGTTTATTTGCAGTGCTGGGGTCACACCCGAAGCCTTGCACACAGGCAAGTGCTCTGCCACTCAGCTCTCTCAGTCCTAGCCCATTTCCCTGGTTCATATGTTGAAATTCTCTCTTTTTTTCCCATGTAGTATTTTCAGTGATTCTCTGGGACTCACATCATGCACCCCGTCACATTCACTTCCCAGTCTTCCCCTGTTCATCCCTCACCCTTGTGACCTCCTCCACCAAAATAATAATAATAATAATAATAATAATAATAATAATAATAATAAAGAAAATAAAAATTAGGAAAAAAATGAATCCAATTTGTATTCTCTATATACTCCCTGGAGCACTGTCAGACTCTCAGTGGACTGCACCTTAAATAGAACTGAGTCCTTCCCATCCTGCACCCCTGGGAAGCCATCAGTTGTGGAGAGCTACAGTTCAGCATCCCCACCACACTTTTTAAGAGTTCTCATCAGTGGCTTCCTGTCTAAGCTGTTACTTTTTTGTGGGGGGGGGGGGAGTTGGGAGTAGAGGTTGTCAGAGAAGTCTTCCATGTCTCTCCCTCCCACCTGTGCATCTGCAGTCTCCATACCACAGCAAAAGTGGCCTCCTTGCTCTTCACAGCCTGAGGGAGCACAGACTATGGGTCTGCATTTGGTTTCTGGCAGCAGAGGCCACAGACATCAACACAGACTTCTGGCTGTGGTGGTAACACCGACCTAGACAAAGCCATCACAGCATGGGCCTGGATATCATCATGACGTCAGGTGGCAGCATAGGCTACCCACATCAGTATGGCCCTCAGCGGCTGCATTGCCATAGTAACATGAGCCTTGGACACCAACAAGGCCTCGGGTCACAGCACAGACCAGGGACTACTCCATGGCCTTTTATAGGAACATGGACAACGAACATCAACACAGACCCCGGCTTTGGTAAGACCATGGACCGAGTGACAGCATGGACCTAGACATCATTGTGGCATCAGGTGGCAGCCCTGGTCACTCACAACAATATGGCCCATGGTGGTAGCAGGTTCGACAGACATCAACATGTTTCAGGCTGCATCACAACTCCAGACATCTGCATGGCTCTTGGTGGTAACGTGGGCCCTAGACATGGTTGCCCAGCCAGGCTGGCAAACTCTTGAAATCCCTAGTGCCACTATATTTGAGACAGAGCATAAGTCAGTAATTAAGGTTGAACAATATCAGAGGTGCAAGCCCTGTTACAGCTGGATTGGTTGGCTGCTTTGTGTAAGAAGAACGAGATTTCTAGAAGACAGTTGTCTCTAAGCCAGGGAGAGACCTGCAATGGACCATTCTGACCTCGGGCCTCCCACCAGAACCCTGAGAAATAAAATTCTGTTTTTGAAGCCACGTGGTTTCTGGTGCTTTGTTGTGGCAGCTCAGTGAAGGCAGACTATGCGGTCATCTGTTGTGGGTTTCTAGTTGCTCTACACGCAAAGCCTCTGGGAACAGTATAGTGCATGTATAACCTGGGTAGGTCCATCTGCTATGGTGTTAGTGTGTGTTCTCAAGTGTTAAAAGCTTGATTCCTAGTGGTGGTGTTGGAAAGGAGCCCCCTGAGAGACTATGACTAGTGGGAGGGCACCGCCTCCAGAAGAGCTCTGAGCTGGAGAGGTTCTGGCTTGACTGAGATTTGATATAAGCCTGTGTTGGAACTCCAAGTCTCTCTGGGTTCCTGTTTGGCCCTGTGATCCCTCGCTCCTATTTTTTACTACAGGAGCCCTAGAGTGAACTAGCAGTTTGGATTTTAAGCCTTTATAACTATGAAGGAAATACTCTTTTTCTTTATGAAGTTACACAACCAAGGCCGTTTCATTATAGTAAGAAAACACATGTTTTTATTATGTAAGTAACTAGGAGTGGATTGTTTATATGATGAGTTTATGTTTTACTTGTGTGTGGGAAGGAGGTGTAGGATGTGTGTGTGTGTGTGTGTACATACATACGTATGTACGTACACATGTACAGAGACCAGATGTCACTCTCTACCTTGTTTTTTGAGACAGCTTGTCTTATTTAACATGGAACTTGCCATGTCAGCTGGATTGGATGGCTAGCATAGCCGAGGGATCCTACTGAGTCTGCTCCCTCAGCACTGAAGTAACAGGTACATGTCCTCACCAGCTGGTTGTTTTTTAAATAAAGATTTATTTTAAATGGAAATATATGTATGTGTGTGGAAGTATGTGAATCTATGGGTTCGGGTACTCATGGAGTCCCCATGAGGGTGTTGGGTCCTTGGGTTTTTTGTAGATCACCTGAGGTGGGTTCTAGTAACCCAAATGGGTCTTGTTCTACAAGAGCAGTATGTACTCTTTTTTTTTTTATTAAATAAATAAGCTATATACTTCAGAATCACCAATAATGACCAATATGACGTAACGATCCGGTCCCACCGGTACGTTACGAATGATTATAGGATCTGCACCAAACTAGTAAACGTGTCATCACCCGTATATATCGTACGTAAACATCCTGAGGGTATCTCCCTCAAGGAGAGTTCACATAAGGTAATCCGTTGGACAACAGGAAAGTCTCTGGTCTGGTTAGTGGCTACTCAGTCTGTTTTTCAGGAATACACCCTTTCTCCACTAGATCTGATTTCAGGCTTCTGGGATCATGGCTTGTGAACACTGCCTGAGTTTCTCAGGAGTGTTTGACCACAGGTGGCAACGAAGCCGTCCTCTTGGCTTGCAGAATCCTTTGTCCAGCTGGCTGTAGTGTGCTAAGAGTGTGGAACCTTCCCTTCAATGCAGAAGTGGGGAGCTATGTTTTGATAGTTGTGCCTGTCTGCTCAATTGATGTCAGTGGAGTTTGAAAGGTATTCTCAGCGCATGGTTAGGTAGACTGAAGCTGGAGTTATAGGAAAGTGGGGAGGGTGGGTATTGGTAGGCAAAGGATTTGTTTTGCCAGGTGGGGATGTCTTAAGGCTTTTCCTGCTCTGCCCTGTTGTAGGTTGTCCTGACGACCTTTGTATTCTGATGTTAATTCTGCTCCCTCAAAAGAGGTTGCCCGCACTTCCCTGGAAGGAGTGTCTATCACACCCATCACCAGCTATCCATCATCACGGCTTGTCTATCATGTACTGAGGTGATCTCATGGGAATCTTGCCCCCATTTAAACCAGTCAATAAAGGCAGTGGGGGAAAGGTGGAACTGGAGGTTTTACAGATGGAAGGAGAGGGACGAGGAAGAGAGGGGAAGAAGAAAGGACTGAAGAAGAGGAGAAGGAACCAGAACCACATGCCCAGGTATAGCTGGGGAATAAGTTAGTATAGTTTTAGATCTGTCCAATCTGGGCATATAGCTTACAATTATAATAACTGGGTTGTGTGTGTGTTTTTATATGGGTTTAATGGGGTTGGCAATTCTAGCAACACTGCCTGACCGCTGGGTTTCCAATTCCCTGCAGCGTTTCTCCTTAGAGCCGGCTGGCTTTCTTGGCATCATTTGGTTTAGTTGCTAGGAAGCCGAATAAGGCAAATGCAACTTCCTTTTGACTTGCTCACATTGAACCATCTGCTTATTCCTTTTCGTGGCCTTCAAACTTGGCTGGGAGCATTGAGAAGAGGATGTAGCGGAGCATCTGTGCTCATCCTTTTTGGAAATGGAAGGCTTTCTGTTACCTCTTTAACCCTCTCAGTCCAAATATGTAACATCTTGTCAAAGCCCTTGTTTCTGTCAGCTAGTAACTTGTGGCAGGCATTTTCTCTAAGGTTTGGCTTTTTTTTTTTTTTTTTTTTTTTTTGGTCTTAGACTCAATCTATTTGAATCACACATCTCTTAAATGAGGCAGATGAGGGCTATGTGTGTCAAAGTGTATTTGGAGTGTGAATGTAATAGCTTTAGTAGAAGCTGGTTTACCCTGGAGTTGATGCACATAAACCAGGAGCTTCGAGAAATGGCTGTCAGGGACGGTCCAAGAGGCAGCGAATCCTTGGGAATCTGTTTGTGCTCGTGGAGAATCCATCAAAAAGGTGCTTAAAACCGGGCCAGTGGTTCTTGTTTTTATAATTGGTAATTGCAGAATCCTGTAGCATTGTGTGTTGACTTGTATATTTGAACACTTGGGCAGTTCAGGCTTAAGCAGAACCCTCTTCGGTGGGTGAGTTGCAGTGGTCTTTTCTGTGTCAGAGCTACACATTCTGTTGCCAACTTGCAGAAGCGGTTGAACAAACACACCACGCAAAAAAAAAAAAAAAAATAGAAGCAGGTATTAAGGAATAAAGTAGAGCTTCTGACAAAGAGATTTCCTGAAAGAAAAAAGCCATTGTTTGAGTTTTGAAATCCAGTTTTACTGAAGACTTAATCACCTTTGAGTGTACCTGAACGGTGGAAACTAATGTACAAATGATGGAAAATAATTTCTTCTCGAGTGTAATTTGTCATTGTTGTTTTTTTTTTTTTTTAGCAATAAGCCATCGAAATCTTTTTTCCCAACTTCTCTTTCTCCCCAAGAGGGCCACTTAGAGGAGCTGAAGACAAGCGAAGGTAAGGTTTTATTGTTGTGGTTCAATTTGCTAAAAGCTTTAGTAGTAATGCAAATGCCTTCTTACTGTGCGGATCTAGGTGTTTGCTGAAATTGGTGCTATTAATATTTGCTTTTTGGGAAGTCCCTTGGGTCAAGTTAATCATATTAACCACTGTACTTTAACTTTTACCTTTCCATAGTCATTTGAACTCTTGACTGAAGTAGACTCGTGGCCAGAAGGGCCTCCGCCACCAGGTCTTTGTGGTGTTTCTCCGCGTCTCTGGGTTATCTCCTTGATTTCTCACTTCTCCAGCAGGCCTGTGGCTCTCTCTTCTATACGGACCTTCCTGCTTCTGTCTTATTACTGTTATATGCTCAAAAAAAATGTGATTTTACTTTGAGACAAATTAGTACTTCAGAGCCAAATATAAATATCAGTTGTTGTTTTTTTTAAAGGGGGGGCTAGAGAGATGGCTCAGCCAGCACTTAAGAACACTGGTACTCTTTCAGAGGGGACCCAGGTTTGAGTCCCAGTACCTACATGATGGCTCACTGCTATCTTTAACTCCGGTTCCAACTCTCTTCTGGCCTCTGTGGGCATCACACATGCACATGGTGCACGCACAGACAGACATGAAGGGAAAACTCCTGTACACATAAGAAGAATTGTTTTGTTTTGTTTTGTTTTAACCTGAGGAATGGATAGACATAAAAGCATAAAATATTAAAATAAAAATTTTTGTTCGGACAGTCCCAGGCTTGGGGATTGGTTTGTTTGAAGCAGAGTTTCTCTACATAGTCCTGGCTGTCCTGGAAATCACTCTGTAGATCAGACTGCCCTCAAATTCAGAAAGACCCACCTACCTCTGCCTTCCAAGTGCTGGTATTAAGGGCACGCATCTACCTTGCCTGGCCTTAAACAGCATTTTTCTTTGTTTTCTAGTTTGGCTTTGAAGTCTTAGGCTCAAGAGTTCCCCTGTCTGAGCCTCGAAGCTCAGAAGCGTGCCATGTCCTCTTGTTTTCTTTGGTAGCTTTAGTGACTCGCATGGTTATTGTTCTGAAGCACGCTTGCCCCAGTCTCGGGGGTGCTTTGTTCTGCCGTGCCTCTAAGCAGGTGAACCAGCGAGGCATTTTGAGCTGCTCACTTTGGATCTTTCTAGGTCGTTTTGATAAGATCTGTCTTCCTTGAAGTGTATTTGAATTGATTTTTACATGTATGAACCTTGACAAGGCTTCCTTTCTGCCCCTATTAAGGATGGGTTTCATGGCATTAAATTAATAATTCAAAATTTAAAAATGCTTCCTCAACTGCAGACGTGCTTGGAAATACAGAATCCAGGGGTGAGTTTCTCTCAGGTAATGTTTCCTGAGAAAGGGACCTGGAATGCCTTCACTGTTGGGTAACCTTCTAAAGGACAGGTGGCCCTGGTCTGAAAGGAGTCTAGAGGCACAAGTGGATAAGCGTGGTCAGCTTCCCTTGAGAGCCTACTCTGTCTCTGGCACAATTCTCGGGGCTTTGCCGCATCAGCTCTTGGAGTCCCCAGACAGTCTCTGTTAATAGTTTCCATTTTAGAAGGAAGAAACTTAGCTGGGTGTGTAGGTGCACACCTCTCACCCTAGCCGTTGGGGCGCTGAAGGGAGGCCAGTTCAGGTCATCCTTAGCGAAGAGCAAGTTAGAGGCCAGCGTGATCCTACCTCAAAGCAAACTGAAAACAGAAGTGAGGAATCTGAGACAGGATGGACTGCCCAGGGGTGGAATTTCCGGCAATCTCAAGGGAATTCATTTTCCTCTTTATTATTACAAATTATATAGGGCCAGGGGAGTAGCTCAGTGGTAGAATACTTGCTGACTACCTCTGTCCCCCAAGAAGGAAGAAATGGAGGGAGGAATGAAAAAGAGGAGAGAAAAAAAATAGAGACTGAGAGAAAGTCAGCAAGAACAAATGTAACCGCGGTTAGAAAAAGCTGGTAATGTTGGGAATGGCTACTGGACTCAATGGCCTGTGACTGTCAAAGACAGCAAGGCTGCAGCTACTGACTGGGTGAGGGAACACTGGGTTGGGTGCAGGCCCCTCCAGGATGCACGGGGAGTCTCAGGCTCAGGCAAACACTTCCCATAGTTATGTCTAGATGAGAAGAACCTTACCCAAAACCTCAGGGGAGAAGCAGAGGGATGGTTGCCTGTTGGCCATACACTGAACAGTCAGTTTGACAGAGTATGTCTTGGGCCGCTCTCTTATGTGCTGCCTTGGGTGCGAGGCTTCTTGTGGGAACACAGTTAATTGCTGCCTGCTGAGGCTTCTCTACCTGGCAGGACATACCTTGTGGACAAAAACATTGCTATCTGGGGCTGGAGAGATGGCTCAGCGGTTAAGAGCACCAACTGCTCTTCCAGAGGTCCTGAGTTCAATTCCCAGCAACCACATGGTGGCTCACAACCACCTGCAATGGGATCCAATGCCCTCTTCTGGTGTGTCTGAAGAGAGCAATGGTGTACTCATTCATATACATAAAATAAATAATAATAATTTTAAAACATTGCTATCAAGATACTGGGGAGCCACAAAAAAGTGCCTGATTTAGGGTATATTGTGTTGAATTCTGATGTTAATTTTGCTTCCTCAAAGAGGTTCTTACTCGAAAGCAATCCATCACATATTAGAGTGATCTCATGTGAGCCTTCTCCCCATTTTGACTGATCAATAAAGGCTAGAGCCTGTGATTGGACAGTGGAGGAGAAAGATGAGACTGGAGGTTGCAGTGGGGGCAGGGAGAGAGGAGAAGAAGAAGAGAGGGGAAGGAGAGAGGGCTGAGGAGGAGGAGGAGGAGGAGGA
>LR750795.1:265660-289693 GCA_902729485.2 Mus minutoides | reverse complement strand
TTTTTTTTTTTTTGGTTTTTCAAGACAGGGTTTCTCTGTATAGCCCTGGCTGTCCTGGAACTCACTTTGTAGACCAGGCTGGCCTCGAACTCAGAAATCCACCTGCCTCTGCCTCCCGAGTGCTGGGATTAAAGGCGTGCACCACCACGCCTGGCTCTTTTTTTTTTTTTTCTTTTTTTTTCCCTCCCCACTTTCTATTACACACCCATGTATACGCCACACATACACCATACACACTACACACCAGACACATCACATACCACACACATCACACATACTATACACATCACACATACCACACATACACCACACACACAAACACACACACCACATATCACACACACCACATATACACCACATACACACCACACACCATAAACATCATATACACCATATACATACACACACCACACACAAAACACACATACACTACACACAGACACACAACTCAGACTATACCCCTCACATTAAAAACACACCACACATACCACACACATACCACACACACAAACATACACATACACCACACATACAAACATACCTCCTGACACCACACCCACACCACACACAGATCATATACACACCATACATACTACACACTAAACACACACACACACACACACACACACACACACACCACTCCCACACATTCTTCAGGGAAGATGGGCATGCCATTATAGGCATGACAAGAGTTCTTTCTCTTCATTTCTCTACCACAGAGCTTTAAAGAATTCCTTAGAATGGGGGGGTGTCACTCTTGACACCACTTTCTGAACCCTATGTATAATTTCCTGGGTATTGGAGTGTGTCTGTCATTTCTCACTCCTTTTCTCCAGCGATTGTGGCAACAACATATTAAAGACTTACTAAGCTGATTAGCCTTGTTAGAGAGCAAGTTAAGACCCACGTGGAAATCGGAGAGATTTGTGGGGCAAAAGAGAAACTTCGGAGCATGTGATTTCTTGAAGGAGTACCAGGAACTAACTTTGCCTGCAGTAACTTGGTAGAAGTTTCCTCCAGTTTGGTATGGGGTCAGGAATAACATTTTTGAGTACCTAAGATGTCCAATGCTTTTGTAATAGTTATCTCACTCATCACCAATTATGCAAACTAGACATAATTATTCAGTTTTCACACGGGAGCTTAAATAGAGGAAGGCTGATAGAGAGACAAAGCCGGAAGAGCTTCTCCTTAGTTTAGTTCCATGAATATTCTTTAAGAATTGAAGTGCTTGACTGTGTGGGTTTTACTCGGAACCAACTGAGAGGCAAACATGAACCCCCTCAGTTGTGTCCACAGAACTGTCTGTTGCAGCCACCTGTTGTGCAAAACTGCCCCAAACCTGGTGGACTAGGTCAACCACAGCTGTATTTTTGCTCCTGCATTTGTAATTTGAATAGGGCTGGGGAAGAGAGGCTCCTCTCTGCTCTGTGGCTGGACTTAGAGCTGGAGTTATGGACTGGGTGCTTGCCTCCTCCCACACGGCTTCTGCAAATGGTTGGGGTTTCCACACAAAATGGTGATGAAGTTCTAAGAACAGGGGTTTCAGGGAGTGGGGGAGGAGGGGGAGCAGGAGTGGGAAGGGGAGAGGGAGAGAGAGGGGGAGGGGGAGAGGGAGGGGGAGGGGGAGAGGGAGAGGGAGGAGAGAGAACTAGCTCGAGAGAGTTAGGTGGAAGCTAGACTGTTTTTCATAAGGAAATTTGGAGGTTTCAATGCATTACTTGCCCTGGGCACTGTTATTCTAAGCAAAGATCTCCCCGATGTCTAAGATGGAGAACACAGATCCCACTTTTTGATAGGGGTGGGTAGGGCTCAAGACACTTATTTTTCCAGAGAGTGAGAGCCTCAGAGCAGCTCATTTAGGAACCAGGCTCTGTTAAATGATCAGGGAGGACTTCATATACTCCCACCTACCCCTGGCATATGTGGGGGACAGTGTCTGACATAAGCTTTCTTCCAAAATCACTTCTCCACCTTATTCTTTTGAGAGAGAGAGTTTCACTGACCCTGGATTGTGCCATATAGGCCTGTCTGGCTGCAGTCCCTGGAGTCTGCTTGTCTTTCCCCACACTCAGCCCTACGATTACAGGATTTTACTTAGGTGCTGGTGATCTGAACCCCTTACTCCCACAAGTACTTTAATCCACTGAGCCATGTTAAAGGGGTTGTTTGAAGTGTGGGCTTACCTTATGTGCTAGCTAAGACAGTGGAGAACTTGTTATCCAGTAACAACTTGGGTTTTTCTAACACCCTCTGAAGAATAAGGAGTCATGGGCAGCCAGAGAAGTTTAGAGAGAGAAAAGAAGTTGTTACTGAACAAAACAGATGTGTGCTCGAGCTCTTGGCTACTCCGTATCTGACAGACATTTGTAGAAAGCTTGCGTATCAAGCATCGTTCAAATCCCCCAGGAGACAGAGATGCGTGGTGTATTCCTCTCTCCAGGAACTAAGGGTGGAGGAGAGCATGAAGGTCAGAGCTGAGCAGAGATACCTCTGTATATTTGTTAAACTATTGCCACTGAACCAAGGATAGATGTGGAAGCAAAACTCTCAGAGTACTGAGGCCAGCAGAGTGCATTGTGTTACAGGGAGAACTGTGAAAGGCAGAGGAAACTCAACCCCAACCTTCATTTATCAAAGATGAAGAATCAAGTTCCTTGTGGAAGCAAGGCTGACAACCCAGCTTTCTTGACTTGAAATCTCGTGCTCTTTCTAGAGTGCTACACAACATTTTTTTTTGTACTGACCAAAAAAAATGTGTTTGGAATATAAGAGCATTGGGAGTTCAGTTATTAAAATTTCTTGTGAAGCAGTCTTTATCTCTGAATCCAAAAATAATGTAGGTCAAGGTCTTGATTAGATGTGTTAATAGGGACTAGCAGAATATGCAAATAAGGGACCAGGAGAGTATGCAAAGAAGGGGCTAGGAGAGTATGCAAATATGGGACTAGGAGGGTATGCAAAGAAGGGGCTAGGAGAGTATGCAAATATGTCCTGCTCAGACTAGGTGGAAATCGTATTGGGTCTAAGAGCTTCAGTTTCTGATCTGGCTGAAGTTTGACAAAATAACAAGCTTTGTGGAGATTTATTCTCATGTTATCACTCTAGTTCTTGTGATATCTTGAGGGTTATAGTGAAAATATTGGCTAAAAGGGAGACAGAAGGATATATAACATACCAGTTATCTGCTAATCTACAAATGAACTGTTTTTCATAGAAACTCATATTATGACCATGAAAGTATTTGACCCTGAATATTAAAAAGATTCCCCCCTACCTGTTCTTTTGTGTTTTATATATTTGCCCCAGGATCCTAGAAGTTTGTCTGGGATAAAGAACAATGATTACTTAATTTTACTTTGACAGAAGCTTGGGGTATTTGGCCTGATCTTAAAAGTGTCTAGAAATTCCTAAAATGGAAAACTTTTCAATTAAACTCATTTAAAAAATTGGCATATCAAGAATGATCAGGGAGAGAGGAGTTCATGTACTCCCGCTGCTCCCTGGCATGTGTGTGTGTGTGTGTGTGTGTGTGTGTGTTTGTGCATGTGTGTATACTAAAAGTACAAAGGAGGTGTCACTCAACAAATGGTGGGCTGTGTTTGCCATTCCTGGTGTGTCAGGTGGATGATGACAGAGTTTCCAGAATTATGGACTCTCAGTGATATTTCTTGCATCTGGAAATGTTGTCCTGAGCACCCACCATCCCAAACTTTATTTCGAGTCGTTGTGTAATGAACTGTGCTCTGATTTTCTACCGTGTCCATCACTCATGCTACTGAGAGCCGAGAAAACCTGTCGCTACTTCATGTGACTTACTAAGATTTCCCAAGATAACTGGAGCCCAGCACACCAGACCATTTCAAGATTCTTCTTGTTATAAATAAAATCAAAACAACTTTTGTAACAGGATGGCTGCTATGGGCCAGGTATAATATGCTAATTTTCATAGCGTGCTCTATTTTCAAGTACATTTCACAGTTTAGGCTTGGTGAGAAATGATCAATTCTCACCCTGTGAACTCTCAGACTGTTTTGTTGAGCAGTGCAGACATAGTTGTCTCGAGAACCTTTGAAGCCAAAATGAAGCATCCTTCACGGGAGTATACATGGGAGGCAGTGCTCTATCTGAGCACCCTTGGTGAGTTTTCCATCTCTGCTGGCCCCATGTGCTGACTGGAATAGCACGTGGAACATGGTGTCTGTTTGGCTCTGCATAGAAGTGCAGGAAGGTATGGATAAAAGGCTTAGCTTGTCTGGCATGGACACCCTTGTGAGGAGTTTTGAATTCTGTAGCTGACTGGCATAGGAAAAATTTGCTTAGTGGTACAATGAATTTGACTTATATAGTAGACCCATAGGTGCCTGTGGTAAGATGTCCCCTTTGTCCCCAAACACTGTAGCATTCCGTAGATTACCTGACTCAATGACATCTTGCTGCTTTAAGGATAAAACTCCAGACCTTCATGGCAGAACTCTTGAGCCTTCAAGGTCTCTGCAGATTCAACCCACTTTGTCCTTCCCTCTCTTTCTCTGGACCCTTTTTTTTTTTGAATGCCTTCTCTGCCCTTTTCTCAAGTTCAGCTCTGGTTGATTTCTCCAACCAGAGCTGTCCCCATCTGGGTGCTCTAGCTGGCTGTTATTCATTGTGTCGACTTTCAGCTTTAACTTTGCTTCTGTTGGGAAGCGGTCCTTCCACATGCTGCATGCTCTGCTCCAACAGAGCTGTCCTTGTGGTATGGATCAGCGTGTCACCACTCACCTAAAACATCACACAACAACGCGGTTGCCGCCTGGCTCTTCAGCAGGACCCTGGAAACACAGGGTGACAGATGTCATTTCCATGGCTCTGCTCTACTCTTACCATGGAGGGAAGCATCTGGCTACTGAAAACAATCTACAAATAAATATATTATGTAAGGTACTTAGCAGAGTGCCTGAGATGTGGCAGCCACCATGTGAATATCAAACATTATATATCTATATATCGATATATCTATATATCTATATCATCTATATCATTTATAGCTATATCTATATATCTATATCATCTATATCTATATATTTAACTTTTCTACTTTTACAGTATAGTTAATTTGATTTTACTTTATGCTTTTGTTCATCTGGGAATAAAGTTAGGAGGTCACATCCTTGGTTTCTCAAGACTGGGTCAAGAGGCTGGAGAGATGGCTTTGCTGCAGTGAAGAAGGCTGACTTCTCTTCTAGAGGACCTGGGTTTGATTCCTGACACCAATATGGGGGTTTAAAACTGCCTGCAATTCCAGTCCTAGGAATCTGATGTGTATTTAGACACTTCATACAAATGGTGCACAGAAATACACACAGCTAAAACACTCATACAGATAAAGAGAAGGAAAAGAACGAGCCATCAGAACATCAACATTGACACATCCCAGCCCCGGGGAAGCATGGGTAGTATTTTTAAAGACATTGTTTTTGTGCTGAGTTGGTCCATGAGCATTAACATTGTCAGACTCGTGTCTGTTAAGGAGCCTCAGCCCTGTCTCTCCTCTCTCTCCTCTCAATACCCTTCAAGGACTCGGGAGGGAGAGAAGTGTTGTTTGTTTTCACTTTCCGGGTGCCAGATCTTTTTATATGAACTATTTCATTTTAATATGCCATTTAAGATAGGTATTTTGATGCTAACTTAATGGATAAAAGAAACCCCTGGGACCTACGGAGAATAAGAAACTTGCCCGAGGGAACCTAGACAGTGAATGAGGTAGCCTCTCTTAGGGCAGCACCACCCACCTTTCTGGATAGCGTTCAAACATCTTTAATACCTGGTAAACTTTGTTTGTACATTCAAATTCCAGCAAGAGTTTTAGAGTTGCAGAAACTAGGCATGGCTTGTTCATGGAATGGTGTTGAGCCCAAGGACTTGTGTATGGTAACTAAATACAGTCTCTGCAGTAGAACTCCACGCCTTGCCTCTCTTCTGGGGATTTTAGTTGGAAAATAGATCTCCCCTCAGGCATCTTTGTCTGCTTCCCTGAACAGGAATGTGAAGATCCACTGATAAGAAATGATGTGACCAGACTGATAAAAACATGAAGCTGAAGAGAAGAACCTGGCGTTGGTTGCTTAGAGACCTTAGAGACAGCTGTAGAGCGCTCCCCTTGCTAGGAGAGTTCAGCCCTGGAAGTTAGTCAGGGGAGAAGCCTGGCATCGGCCTGTTGTAGGGGTACAGATGTAGTAGGTTTACTGTACATAGGAACTTTTCTTTCCTTAGAGGAACAATGGCTTACAGAAAACAAAAACATTGTTCTACCATCATTCTTCAGAATGAATGATATTATATCTTTGATATATTTTTAAAAAATTATACATACAGTCTACTGTGTTATTTAGTGTTGCCTATATGTGCATGTCCTTAGGGCTGATCATATGGGACTGAATGACCTATATGGAATCTCACCCCTAGAGAAGACGGATTCTCCTCCCTCAGCAGTTATTCACTACCTGTTGCTGTTCACCTAGAGGTTGGGCCTTGTGAAATTTGTACCATCTATGTTGGCAAGTCAACTGGTACTGTCACTGTTTTGGTCTTGTTTAGGAAAACACGTTGTTGAGCTCTCATGGGTACAGTTTCTCTGTCATATATAGAAGACATTCTCATGGCAGAGGTCTTGGTCCTTTCATTCATCTTTCTACTTCCTCTTCTGTGGTGGTCCTTGAGCCTTAGTTGTAAGGATTTTTTTTATAGATATAGAATCTGGGGCTGTGTACCCCACAGTGAATTGTTTCCCAGAACACCAAATATATAGGAACAGAAAGAAAATTCCACACATCCTGTAATCATCAAAACACTAAACATACAGCAGAAACAAAAATATTAAAAGCTTCCAGGGAACAAAACTAACTAACATATAGAGGAAGGGTCATTAGAATAACACTTAACTTCTCAATGGAAACTCTAAAAGCCAGAAGGACCTGCGTGGATATTCTATAAACTCTAAGAGACTACAGATGCCAGTTCAGACTACTCTACTCAGTAAAACTATCAGTCACAATAGACAGAGAAAGAAAAACATTCCACAATAAAAACAAATTTAAACAGTATCTATCTACCAGTCTAACTCTACCAAAGGTATTAGAGAAAAACTTAACCTGAAGAGGTTAACTTTAGTCTGAAGAAGTTAACCACACTCAAGAAGACACAAGGAATAAATAATCTCTGAACAGTAAATCACACAAGGGAGAAACACACCCCATACCATATCAACAAAATAACAGTAATCAACAAACACTGCTTGTGGATAATAATTTCCCAATGAAAAGCATCGACTAACAGAGTGGATTAGAAAATAGGATCCATCTCTCTGCTGCATCCAGGAAACACACCTCAACAACAAGGATAGACACCTCAGGATAAGGGGCTGGAAAAGATATTCCAAACAAAAGCACCCAAGAAGCAAGCAGTATGTATAATTTTAACATTTGGCAAAATAAACTTCAAAACTAATCAGAAGAGATAGAAAAATACACTACATACTCATCAAAGGAAAATTCCCAAAAGGATATAAATTATCAATAGTAATACACCCAAAACAAGGGCAAACAAAAGCACTTAAGTTCAACAAATAAAACATATATTGACCCTAACACAGTGATAGTGAATAATTTCATTACCTCACTCTTGTCAATGAACAGGTCATATATACAAAAACTAAACAGAGAGATACTGGAGTTAAAAAACTTCATAAGTCCAATGGATCTAGCAAACATCTATAGAACATTTCCAAACAAAAAAATATACCTCCTTCTCAGAAACCCATGGAACTTTCTCCAGAATTGACTACATACTTGGATACAAAGACAGTCTCAACAGATCCAAGAAAATTGAAATAACACATGCATCCAATTTGACTACCATAGATCAAAACAATCAACAATAACAGCAATTACAGAAGGTAAGCAAACTCATGGAAGCCAAACAACTCGGTATAGAATAAAAAATGGGTTGAGAGAGAAATCATTTGTGAAACATGTTCGACACACTGGTTGGCTGCATGTTGAAGAATGCAAGTAGATCCAATATTAACCATCCCCACACAAAATTTAACTCCAAATGGATCAAAGACCTCAACCTAAGACCATATACACTCTGAATCTGATACATGAGAAAGTGGGGGGATAGGCTTGAACTCATTGGCACAGAAAAGGGCTTTCTAAACAGAACACAAATAGCACATACACTAAGAGTAATTAATAAGTGGGACCTCATGAAATGGAAAACGTCTGTATGACAAAGGACACCAATTCAGGCAAAGCAGCAGACTACAAATGAAAAAAAATTGTCAGTTATACATATGATGGAGGGTTAGTCTTTAAAAGATATAAAGAGCTAAAAAAAAAACCACAATTAGATATCAAGAAAATGAATAACCAAATTTTAAAATGGGGAATAGAACTAAGCAGAGAGTTTTCAAAAGACAAAATACAAATGGCTGAAAAACAAAAAAAGCATCCAACACTCTTAGCCATCAAGGAAAGGCAAATTAAAACTACTTTGAGATTTCATTTTTTACACCAGGATGGTGTAAGGTCAGGATGGGAAGGGTCAATAAGAGAAACGACAGTTCATGCTGGTGAGGCTGTGGGCTGAGTGAAAGAAACACCCAACACTGGTGAGAGTGCAAACTTGTACAGTCACTATGGAATCAGTGTGGTGGTTTCTCAGGAAGCTGGCAAGAGTTTTATCTCAAGATCCAGCTATACTACTCTTGGGCATATAATACCCCTCTACCTCTTGCTTATCCATGTTGATTGCTGTTCTAATCAAAATCAACAGAAATTGAAAACAGCCTAGATGTGTGTGATGGTTTGTATATGCTTGGCCCAGGGAATGGCAATATTAGGATGTGTGGCCTTGTTGGAGGAAGTGTGTCACCGTGGGTGTGAGTTTTAAGACCCTCATCCTAGCTTTCTGGAAGCTAGTCTTCTCCTTCCTTCAGATGAAGATGTAGAACTCTCAGCTTGTCCTGCCCCAATGACTTCCTGGATGCTGTCATGCTGATAATGGATGGAACCTCTGAACTTGTAAGCCAGACACAATTAAATGCTGTCCTTATAAGAGTTGTCTTCATCACTGTGTCTGTTCACAGCAGTAAAACCCTAACCCTAATGTGTCTTATCAGAGGAGAAATGTAGCCATCAACCGAGCTCTAAACCTGCAATTTACAAGTGTGACTGTCTGCAAGATACACTGGTGTAGTAGTGGCAAAATGTAGGATTAACCAACTTCTCTGATTAGATTTAAGGCCCACTCCACAAGATAGAACCCAGGCCTGACATTACTCAGGTGCCTAAGAACCTGAGACTGGCTAGACCATCTCAGGGTCTAGGGGAAAACCATACGCTAGTGTTCTGATAAAGCAACATACTAGAAAATGACTCCTAATGACATTCTATACTCATATATGCCATATTTACTTAAAATGACCGCTATTCCTGTGCCTTCCTCGGCTATCATCAGAGAAGCCTCTTGCTCTAGATGGGAACTAGCAGAGGCCCATAATTAGGCAATGCGTGGGGAGTGAGAGACTTTGGAGCACTCGATCAAAAATGAAATGTCTTCATCAAACCTCTCTTTTTTAAGGCTCGGGGTGCTGTTTGGAAGAGGAGGCAGAAAGACTGTATGAGCCAGAGTGATGGGTGACTCCAAGAAAACAGGGTCTTACAGACACAAAAGGACCGATGCACACAGGAGCTCACAGATAGGAGCATGTGCAGGGTCTGCCCAGGTTCAAGCCACATGGGGACCCAGCACTGAGCCGCAGTAGATTCCTACCCTTAATGAATAAGCTATCTGCAATTGACCCCTCCTTCCCAAAGAAGAATTGTTGTTCTCTAACAGAGCCTCACTGGGTATATTAACATATTTAAGAGCAGGCTTCATGCCCAGCAGTAGGTGGCCAACACAAAATGAACACAATGGTATTTTTATAGTCTTTTGTTTGCTTCATATTGCTTTGTTTAGGCATTTTGCTTGTATATTATGGCTTCTGATTGTTTTGCTTTAATTTTAATTTTTTGAGTATGTGTGTATTTCTTGTGTTTTTTTTTTTTAAAAAATTCTGCCTTGTTTATTTTTGTTTGCTTGTTCATTTTCTAAATAGAGGAAGAAAGGGCATGGAGTTTGGTGGATGTGGAGGTAGGGAGAATCTGGGGGTAGTTGGAGGAGGGCATCATGTAATCAGAGTATATTGTATTATTATTATTATTATTATTATACTGTATTAATCAGAGTTTTTTCTTTTGTGTGTGTGTTGTGTGTATGTGTGTGTGTGTGACAGAGAGAGAGAGAGAGAGAAAAGGCATCCCAAGAGGAGAAATTTTAAGAAGTTCTAATTTAGACTGTGACTTCAGTGTTTCAAGAGCTCCAGGATGGAGGGAAGTAGCCCTTCTCAGTCTTGCCTCTGCACCCAAACTGGGTGCTGAACACGAAAGTTCTTGATTCCTTTAAACCCCAGCAGTGTATAAGCTGCATTCATTTAAAAACAATTTCTGGTAAGTGTGAGAATATGAGTTTGAATTCTACTTCTATCCTATCCTAGCATTAGGAATGTCCTCATCTATAAAACAGGGACACAATAATTGTTTTTAACTAACTTTTCCATGTAATTATAATACGGCCTATGCATTACTATAGGAGTGCAGGATGCTTTCTTCATGTGATATGATGGGATTACATATTTGGACTTTGCTCCTGGGTTACTGGGTGTGTCTAAGACCACGGAATCTCCTGAGTGATCAGATGATGAAAACAGATGTTGAAAACACCTTTTGCTGTCACCTGGTGACTCTTGGCACGAGTCTTGGCTGACGTCAGAGGAAGGAAACTGCCAGAAAGACTCAGCCCCAACTACACCTCCAGCCTTTATTTAATTATTTAATCCCAGGAATCAGAAAAGGGGACGACGGATGTTTAGTTCAAGTACTAACAGCTAGCAATCTAACCAATCCTGCTCATGTTGTGAAACTTCCATAAGACCATATAAGCTCTAGATTTGATGAGCTTCTATGTGGGTGAACAGATCAAAGGGCTGGGTGGGTTGTGTGCCTAAAGAAGCCAGGAACGCTCCTCCGCCTCTGCTTGACTACATATCTCCCATTTGACTGGGTGACATGTGTTTAATATTGTAAATGTGATAGTGACTGACGTGTTGTCTGAGTTCTGTGAGACATTCTAGTGAGTTCTTAATCCTGATGGAAGGTCTGAATTTGCAGACTTGCAGTCAGCCAGGTAGATGTATTGGGGGTGGGGCATGGTTTGGATGTCCCATTTGTAGTGGAATATAAATGGATGTGGTCTGGTGGGATGGAGTCCCACAATGCACTGGGCTTACTCTGAGTGGTGAGAGCACTGAACTTAATTGTTGGAAACTGACTGGTATTAGAGAACCAGTGGATGGAGGACTGTGGAAAGATCAACTCATTTTCTGTCCAATTTCAACATAAATCATCTGGAGATGGAAACTTCAGGCCAAGAGCATTGAGCTAATATGAATCTCTTATAAGGTAGTAAAATTGGCCTAATTTAACACATTACTCGGTGGGAAAGTATTCCACAGTTCTCATGGTTGGCAGCTAGTGTTATGTAGGGACTAATAAAAGAGAATTGTCATTACCTACAAATATAGTCAAGGACCCTCTGATGTTGGGGTTGGTTGTGTAACAGCTATATTTGTCTTTCCCCTTAGTGTGTGCATTTTGACACGATTGGTTTGAAGTTAGTGATGCCTAAAATGCTCTATTTCCACATATAAAAAAAAATCTCAATACAGAACAACTGTTGCTGCAAAGTACAGCTCTGAAAATCCTGGAGGAAGGGGCCCTGAGGCCGCCTTCTGGTCCTGGTCTGCTATGAAGCATGGGTTGACAGGGTCGAAGTCCAAGAGTTTGGAAAGCACAACCTTCCGCCTAGAACTTGTTCTTAAAAGTCCAGAGGCCAAGTCCAAGGCTGAGTTCAAGCAGGGGTTTCTTTCCAGGTTGTAAATGGTTTTCTTTTTCTTTTCCTTATGTCTTCACATGGGGACATGAGGGTTGCCAAAGTGGAGAATGTGGGAAGGAGAAGAGAGAGGGAGAAAGAGGTGGAAAGCAGGGAGGGAGGGAGAAGAAAGAGATAGAAAGAGAGAGATAAATAGGGAGAGAGAGAGAGCGTGCAAATATGAGGTTACAAACTGTGGTCTTTTAATTGAGATAGATCCCACTCTACAATCTGATTTAACTATTACAGTAAGGGTGAGACCACCATGGTAAAGACCCTATGATAATTCCCTATCTCAAGAGGAGATCACACTGAAGGCTAAACTCCAGCAGGTGACTTTCAGGGGACACAAGTCATGGAACTAGGGCAAATGGGAAGGCCCTGGTCTTTGGAAATGGCCAGGACAGAAGCATGTTTAATCTAGGGTGGATATGATGATGCTCTAGTGGCAGTGGTAAGTGTGCAAGAGACCTTTTGAAATACTTTTGAGCAGGTTTTGATGGGTGGACAGTACTTTGAAAATAAAAGTGATTGAACAGAACTAATATGTATTTGAGGTGGAGGGAGCATAAGGAAACTGGCAAGAATGGAAAATAAGGGAAGTCTGGAGGCAGAGGTAGACCAGATGGCTGAAAGATTATGGTATCTTAGGAGGATGGTTTGGTGCTGATGAGACTGCAAAGCTTGGAAATGGGAAATTATGGGGAGGTATCAGAAGCAAGCAGGCTTTGCCTTCCTTCCATCCACTTGGTTGCCATTGACAACACTGGTGCAGGGGAATGGGAGCATCACCTGGGGTTTAAGCAACAGGGAGCAGATTCCACAGCATGCACTCTCTCTAGAAATACAATGTGGGACAAATGGGAGCCACTCATCATTCAGATTTCCCAGTAGTCACACGCATGAGTTGCCGACCACTACTGCAAACGTAGCAATAGGCACCTTGTTTCATTCCAAGTTTCCACACTGGATCGAAACAATGTAAATCAATTCTCTTACAGTTTTGGAAATCACAGTCTAGAATCAAGATGTTGGTTCAGCTGTTTTCCCTCTAGAGTCTTTGGAGACAGCCTGTTTCCATGACAATGCCAGTTCAGAAGCCACAGACATGCTTTCCTCTGTGGCCTGTTCCTCCATCATCATCATTAACAACGGTACCTACTGCAGTTAATTTTCCCTCCTCAGAGTCCTTGTAACATTGGATCCCTTATCTCAGTGTCCTTGGCTCCATCCTATATAAGAAGGCTCTTCTGGTGCTAATACAGCATATTCTCACACAATGGGGATTTGGATGTTGGTATCTTTGGGATGTTTTTATTCATCCACATTAAAAAAATATCAAAAATTAATTTGGAGATATATAATTCAGTGGTAGAACACTGGCCCGATTCTCAGCAATAAAGAAAAAATAAATCTAAAATTAAACTGCTGAAATTATTTAATATTTTAACATAATATGTAAAAATATTGCAAGCATGAAATCAATGCGCAGGCAAATTGAAAATAGGGTTGGAGAGATGGCTCAGTTGGTAAAGTGCCTGCTCTATAAGAACGAAAACCTGAGATCCAATCCTTGCCATACCACACGCATGTAAATGCCAAGTGTGTTAATGCATATCTGTAACTCTTTTTTGGGGGTGTGGTGGAGTTAGAAACAGGTGGATGGATCCCTGAAGTTCAATGATCAGCCATTCTAGCCAACTGGTAAACTTTGGGTTCTGTGGGAGACCCTGTCTCAACAGATAGTGGGGAGAGCCAAGTGGCAGACCTAAACCTCAACCTTCCACTTTTAAAAAAATGTATGAGTACATATGTGTGTTTCTCCATGTGCATACACATATACACTATAAAATACAAACATACTCTACACACATATAAAATATGCATGAAGTTGTATAAAATCACGTGTACATGCATTTCCCATTAAATATTGTCTAGAGAGTGATTTAATACATATCTCATTTCACATTGGGCCTTTTCATTGTCTCTGCTGATTTGGAGTCATCAAGAAAGTCCTAGGCTGTCGCAGGGAATGCTGGGAAGGAGAGGGTAATAGGCAGTGCTATTAGCTTCTCTTATTGACAAGGAGATTGCTCTATTGTGGGGGAGAGGATTAAGTCCTGCTTTGGACAGTGAAATGAATTGTTTTGCATGAAGGTAGGAATGTGGGTCTGGGATTCAGAGAGGAGTCTAGCCGAAATTTAGACTGGCTTTGCACAAGAATGTTGGGTAAAGACCGTGGTTGAGGAGGGAACCTTGGATTTGCCTGTTTAGAGGAGCCAGAGAGGCACAGAATACTGTGTAGTAGACAGAGTCTAGACCAATAGTTATCAACCTAACTAATGTTGTGACACTTTAATACAGTTCCTTGAATTGTAGTGACCCCCCAACGAAAAAATTATTTCATTGCTACTTAATAATCATAATTTTGCTACTGTTATGAATTATTATGTAAATAAATATCTGATGTGCAGAATATCTGATCTATGACCCCTAAAAGGGTCACAACCTGTGAGTAGACAATGGCTGGTCTATAGGGAAGAGAAAGGATTCAGAGAGTAGAAACAGAGCTCTATGTTAGCCATAAAGGAGCCTCTTGGTGGGTCTGGCATGTCTTCGCAGGTGGGGTTTTGGTCAAGCCATCCACAGGGGGAGCAGGAAGCTGCTGGTTCACCAAAGTGTTCTGTAAAGAGTAACACTGCAGTTCTCACTACTGAGTAGGTCTAACCCTGGCAAGTTCTGTGATGCAGAGGATAAAAAGAATGATCCAGGCATCCAAGGATCAAGTTTAAGTCTCTGTCCTATAAAACACTGGCCCCCAAGCTTGTCTCTTAATACCACTTTGCCTTAATCTCTTACCAGACATTTGGGATCCATCTCACATCCTCTTTGGCTTGCTGTAAGGATTAAACAAATGCTATAGTTTATGCCCTCCACCCCAAACCCGAGTTGCATTTTAATTCCTGATGTGACTGTCTGGGAAATGGGGGTCTAATGGGGTTTTTTTTTAGGTCCTGAAGACTTGGGTTGCAAGAATGGATTAAAGCTATTGTGGGGGTTGGTTCTAGAGAGAAGACTCCTTATGCTTTCTCCTGATCACCCCCCATCATGATTTCCACCATGTTCTGATATAGCACAGGGACCCTGACTAAAGCCAGCACCATGCTTTGAAACTGTGACCCACCAGAGATGCGAGTCACATAAGTTGTTTAGAAATCACCCAATCTGTAGGATTCTGTTATAGTGGCAGCAAACCGATTTATCCAGCCTGTAGGTATATATTTATTTGTATAAACATGCTCTCCTCTGGTCTTTTTCAGCTAGTACAGTGTGTCTCTCTTTTAGCAATATTCAAAGGCTGCTCTTTGCATATACTGTTGATTCTTAAAGTGACTCAAAAGTGACCCTGCACTTAGATTTGTGTCACCTATAATGTAATGCTGAGTCACAGACAAATCGAGGAACTGGGATCCTGTCAGTGTGTAATTGATTGATGCAGGCTTTAAACATTAAAAATAGGAGAAACGGGAAAAGAAAAAAAATTGCGTATACCTAAAGCGATTTTTATATTGTCACTCGGAAATATCATTCTATTTTCTAATATTATACATATGACCCCCCCCAGCACTAAAGACAGAAATATCACAGAGTTAAAAGCTTTAGAAGGCCGATAAGTGCTTCACCAAGAACCATTTCCCTCTACACTTTGGGGAAAATCATGCTATCTGTTGGTGCTCAGCACAGCAGGGAAAGGAAGTCATCTGCACATTTTTGTTCTCTGACTCTTTATATCAAAAACAGACTTAGGAGTAGAAATGGGAAACTGCATTTTGCAAATTCTGAGATGTATCTGTTATGATTAAATTGAAAAGATAGAAGCACACACACACACACACACACACACACACACACACACACACACACACGTTTTAACAAAGCCCAACCCATTTATTGGAGAATATTATCTTAAATGTTTTTCCTGTAGATTTTTCCAAGGTTGCACTCTCTTTACTCCCTGCCCTCCCCCACACACACACTAAGGATGCCTGGAAGGTGCTATCTGCTTTCTTTCTTTTTGGAGGTAAGTGTGGTGGTATCATGAGTACTGGCTCTGGCTGCTGAGATGGGTGATTCTTGGTTGGGTGGTTTTGCCCTCCAGGGGACTCCAGCAGCATCTGGAGTTTTGATTCCAGGCCAGGGGAGGGCTGTTGTTACCAGCCGACTGGGGAGAGCTCTGGGTTTCAGCTAAGCATTTGTAGTGCACAGGACAGATGGCTGAACCCTGACTCCTACCTATGCATGTTCTTGCTCTATATGTCAATAGTGATGGATGTGGAGGGGCCCTCTAAGCCTGCAAGGTCTGGAGTCAGGTCTGACCCAGTCAGTGTCTTCTCCCCTCTTTCTAGTACCCAGTCTTCTCCCCCACCAGCAACCCATTCTGCTCTCATGCACATGCATTTCCTTACCCTCTCTTATCTTCTTCCGTCCATCATGACCATTCCCCTCACCTCTTACTTTTATGCTTTATCTGTATGCGCTCCTCCATCCATAAGTGTAATTCTAGATTTCACATATGAAGGAAGAGATGCTACCTCTATCTCCTTGAGGCCAGCTTGTTTTGTTTAACACAACGATTGCCAGTTCCATCCATCTTCCTACCAATGACATGATTTTATTCTCCTTTGTGGCCAAATGATATTCCCTTGACCCACCCCTCTCTTGATGGGCCACCAGGCTTGTTCCATTGCCTGGTTATTTGGAACTGCGTAGCAGTGAACATGGTTGTGCAGGTCTCTGTGGTGTGTTGACTTAGCATCTTTTGTGTGTGTAGACACAGAACTAGTTGTATCACTTGGTCCAGCCTCTAGTCTCAGTTTTCTTAAGAACCCCTGTGCTGATTTCCACCGTGGTGGCCCACATTTACATTCCTACCGGCAAGAATAAGGTTTGTTTTTTGCCTGCCCCGTTCTCTGTGTTAGCTGTCATTTGTTTATCTTGATGATTGGTATTCTGACCAGGTGAGATGTTGTCTCAGCAAGGGTTGGTTTGTATTTCCCTGATAGCTCAGGATACTGAATACTTTTTCCAGTATTTGCTGGTCACTTTAGGTTTTTTTTTTTTTTTTTTTTTTTTTTTTTTTTTTTTTTTTTTTTTTTTTTTTTTTTTTTTTTTTTTTTTTTTTTTTTTTTTTTTTTTTTTTTTTTTTTTTTTTTTTTTTTTTTTTAAGAACTGTCTGTTCAATGAATTCATTGATTAGATGATTTGGTTGTTCAAAACCATTTTTATTAGTTGTAAATTTTAAATATTTTATATATTTAATCCCCTGTCTGATATGTAGTCAGCTTAGATTTTTTCCTACCACTCTGTAGGCTGTCTTCCCAGTATGTTGATCACGTTGTTGCCCTTTTAATGACAAGGTTTTTAGTGACATGTAATCCCATTTGTCAATTCTTGTGTATATCAGTGAACAACTCCTTTTTAGACAGTCTTTCTTATATCTTGAAGTGTTTGAACTGTGTTTTTTCTCAAGAAGTGTATAGACTTTCAGGTCTTGCATTAAGTTTTTTTTTTTTGTTTGTTTGTTTTTGGTTTTTGTTTTTTTAACTTATTTTGAATTGATTTTTGGGCAGGGTGAGAGACAAACATTTACTTGCATTTGTCTATAAGAGGGAATTCAATGTTCTCGGCACCATTCATTGAAGGGGCTGTTCCTCCTCACCTCCGTGGTAAATTCTTGACACTATCATCAAAGATTAGGTGGCAATCATATGTGGATTGATTTTATTCTGCTCTCTTCCTCTGGTCTACACACTCATTTTTTGCTCAGAGCCATACTGGTTTTGTTGCTGTGGCTTTGTAATATGAGTTAAAAATCATCACACATAGTCTTTTAGGGTTTGTGAGTAATTATTGCTAAGGAAGAAGCATATAGACAGCAGGCTGCCCTAAAGATCAAATGAGGCACAGTATACACAGTGGGCTGAACCTGACTGTAGTTCTCTTTCATACACTTAGGACCTGAGATGCAGATTAGATTATTCATTTAGTTAAGGTAGAGGATCTTTTTGCCCGTGCCCTAGGCACAGTATGAGAACACATGGGCCCGAAGCATCATTTTTCTGAGTTTCAGCCGAAGCTGCTCTGTTCCAGGAATCTGGAACTTGTTGAACAGACTTCTGAGTTTAGTCTAGATTTTTCTTCATAAGGCCCTGACTGTGTCAGCTACATCTCTGTCTCTGATGGCCTGAGCAGCTGTTTCTTCTGCATTTATTTATTTATTTATTTATTTATTTATTTATTTTTGATAAATTTTTCTGCCTCATTTGTACTTTCTTCACGGTGACCTATGAATATCAGGAACCAAAAGTCTGTAGGCATCAGAGGAAGCAGAATTAGCCAGAGGACCTAGATTGCTAGCACAGCTTTGGCCTGTGAAGTTATATGACCCTAGACTCTCGGACACTTACCCTCTGGTTGACCTCTGACCCCAGCGTGACCATAATGGTTATTAGGAAATTCACAGTCCTCTGAAAGGAATGCTTGGAAGGGTAACGACATAATTGTCCCTAATCCCGACGGTGAGAAGAAAGTAAATGTCCACCTTTTGGAAATGTGTAATAAATCTAACAGGTAGATTACATTTCCCTTATTGAACTTAACACATCCTAAGGGGAAAAGCAGAGAAGGGATGTCAGTGAAGAGCTTTTGCCTTCTTCATGGCCCGAGAGAGTTTCTGAGCTTCTAAAGTAGGGCAAGTATATGCTCAGTACCAGTGGCACTTTTGATATTAAAAAGCCCAGAGCTCCCTGTTTGGAAAGCATCTGGTACCATTGTCTAGTTAGGTCAAGATGCAAAAAAGTTCCTTGTGGTCTCCACTGAACCAATTCCTACGCTTGTCTCCAGATCAGGGGAAAAAAAATACTCCAGTTGTTTTTGTTTTTTTAATTATTATTTAATTTTATTTAATCTCACAGATCATTTCTTTCTGATCCTGTTTTGCAATAAATATGAGGTCAACCAAAAAAAAAAAAAAAGCAGACTCTTAAAATACGTGCCTGTTTACAGCAGGGCACCCTTTAAACTTATTGAGATCCTAGCTATTTGAGGTTGCAATTTCCCTTTGACTTGAAAGATAAGAGGGAGGTTGTGCAGGATGGTCCTGAATGCCTGGAGGAGATGGGGAAATCAGGCAGAGGGAACGTAGACATTTACACTTCCCTGCCGTGACTCTTAAGCAAAGAGTTGACCTTATGGAAAGAAGAAAATCAGATGTCTACCAGCGTTTTTGAATGTGTCCCACATGATGGGAAGTGTTGTCACCTGCGTTCTCTGCCTTAACCTTTGTATCCCCTGTCTGAAGCGGTACTGCGATTCCTGGTTCTACAGAGGCGGAAGGAGTGACTGGGTCATGTGACCAGGGTCACACAGCTGGTGAGTGCGAGCCAGGATTCCAACCCAAAGTAGTGTGACCCCCCCTAACTGCTTGTTCGTTCTCGTAAACCAAGATCCCTTTACAAATAGAGGATGCTTCCCCCGCCTTTCTTCTCTGCTTTGTAAACTCACCTCTTTGCCATTTTCCTCCCAGAGGATGTTGAAATATTGAGTTGTGGAAGGCTCGGGAGCCTGAGAAATCAGAGGCAGTAAGTAGTCGTTTTGCAGGCCTGGTAGATAACCATTACCGCAAATGCCAATGCAATTGTAGTTTGTGAAGTGCTTAGAGTATGAATACAACCCTGTTATTACCTAGTAATCATGTGTATTATTATAATAGCATACAATTATTTAGCTTGGGTAAAATTAGAATGCCGCATATTTGAAAAGCCATCTCTGTTCTGCTTTTTTTTCCACAGTCACCAAGGAACGCTGTTTCTTTAATGAATTGCATTGTAATCTGTTTTTCATGGGAAGTTGATTTGCATCAGATTTTCACCTTTACTCAGGGACTTCTGTTTTCTAGTAATATTCTCGAATTTGCATTTGTTGACAGTGGGCACGCACTGGTTCCATACATGTAGAATTCATAGCATTCTTAATAGGAGAGGTTTCCATGGGAACTGCTTGGCTGAACCAACAAAAAAACGCTACTGTGTTTCAGACCCGGCAATTGCTTTGAGAGGTACCTCGTTCCAGATGTGTCTGTGTCCACATTTGCTGGGTACCAAGGCCAGATGGCTACAGACAGATGCTACCAGTACCAGGAGAACCTTTACGGCTGCAGCAAGCTTACCAAGGAGCCCTACCAGAAAAACAATGAGCCAGGCAACTGTTCTTTAACTCATGAAAACTTTGATGGGGACCTGGTGTGTGTGTGTGTGTGTGTGTGTGTGTGTGTGTGTGTGTGTGGTCATCTTTTTGCTCATCAGATTTCATTGGACGAGATGACTCAAGTCAATATATATTATTCTGTAACATCTTAACAATGTTGATTAAAATTTTGCTGATAGATATTTTGAAATTGTGTAAATTTACTTTTCAAAACCTTTTCCAGTTCTGAGGAATCCTTGATGGGTCTGTTTTATTTCTTTATCTGGTTGTTCATGGTGTTTCCAATCTTCTATAAACTTTCCATGGGGTGGAAAGATTCATGGTTCTGTAGACTCAATGTACCACACATGGAATTTGTACCTGGGAACATGGGATCTGTGGTACTATTTATTACCAAAAGCAAAGCTGTACTGCTTATGCTTCACCATGGAGACACCACACCGAACTAAAAATTAATAAGTTCTGGAGCCTTGATATGTTTCAGATAGCTAGAGTTAAGAGCGATATTAAGAGCAATACAGGGAGTCTTAAGATGGGTGGTGATTAAGTAAACGAATTTTATTTTTAGAATAAAATTACTCTTTAAAATGATCCTTTCAGAGGGACTATAGGAGACTTTGAGGATTCCGTACGCTCGAGCCCGTGGCTCCTCGTGGTGCTGCGAGCCTGACGTTGCTGCGGTACCAGTTCCTGCTCAGGTCTTTGTAAGAATAAGCGATTCATGCTTGATTTCTGGCTCTCTCTAACTGGAAAGTCTCCAGGGACCCGCTTGGAAGCTGTCTGAGTATTAGTGCAAGAGAAGGAAGGGCATGTGGTCTAGACATCAAGAGCGCGAAGGTAGTAGAACCACCTCAAGTTCCTGGGAACCACTAAGGGTACGGAGATTTATGGCAGCTTGGGCCTCATCCACCATTGTAGCCAGGAGCCCAGAATCAAATTAAACCATGGAAACCGGATCCAGCTTGCCCAAGGGTTTGGCAAAAAAAAAAAAAAAAAAAAAAAAAGCCAGTGTCTGTGCGTCTCCATGCTCCCTGCTTTTCCTATGCCTACTTTAGGGGAAGCACCGACCGAGTTCAGCGCTGGATCTGCAGCCAAGTGGCTTGGTTCTGTGCCCTGGCTGGTACAGGAGGATCCAGGCCCTCAGGTCCCCTGCTTCCTTGAGTTCCCTGTTTGCTCCCTGCCGCTTGCCCTGTGAGTCAGGGTGCAAACGCTTGGATTGCTGTCTGCTCAGAGGGACAGGGTGAGTCTTGTCTAGTGAGGAAGAAGCCCGCTGCTGTTTTGCAATCTTTTGGGACATGCTTGCAACAGAGGATTTCATGATGAGTAGATTTTGGTCTTTCTAAAAGGAAAATGCATCCACGGATGTATTTGTCTCCTGGCTGTGGTTTCTGAAGTCATATTAAATTACATTGAAAGCACTCTTCTCACTGTCACTGTTCCTTGACTATTTAGTTAGATATTTAAAAAGATGATACGTGGGTGAAGGCCTTCGGGGAGATGTTCTCATGGGGGAGGAAATGACTGCTGGGCAAAGCAGGGAGGTCATTTCTAGGCAGCTGGATGGATAGAATTCTCTCTCCTGCTGTTCTACTGTCTCCAAGTGTAGCATTATCTTTGCCAAAGGAATTTTTTTAAATCTCTTGCAAACAATTCCATGGCTTTATTTTAACTATGAGCCTGAGAAAACCAGGGCCCCATACGGTGCTCTCTTGGCATTAAGTTGTGTCTGAGGGGCTGTAAGGCTGGGTCTGGGGTGGCTTGGCAAAACGGGGAAAATAGCAGGGCAGGAGCCCTGTAGGACCAAACGATTAGGAATTCTTCTTTGAGAATCTTAAGACTAGAATTTGCGTGGATCTAGACGGTCAGTAAATGTAACTCTTTGCTTGAAAGCCTTGCTCCTGTTAGCAAAGGAAACATTTTGAGCAGTGATGGACTTCATTTTCCTTTGTTCTCTTATTTGAGTAGTTTTGTTTCTCTTGGTTGCAGTTTTGTCCTATCTTCTGCTTGTCTATCTCCCCCCCCCCCCATCATTTTCTCTAACAGCCTACTTCCTTAATTATTTAAATGCATCTTATCATTTCCATTTGGAGATTTCAGTGTGTGTATGAGGGTGGGTGGGTGGTATTCTGAGCATACTGCTGAGAAGTTTCAGTGGGTAGCAAAAGTAGGGTTCAGGAAAGGATAGAACAGGCCTGTCACTAGTTAGGACACTCAAATTGTCCACAGGAAGAGCACTTGCTGGAAAGCAATGGTCACTCTTGCTGTCTTTTGTGATGGACAGGGGACAAATTAATTCGAGAGAACTGGATGAGGTCATTTCCCCCTTGCTTGGCTCAAGATTTCCCTCCATTCTCATTGCTAGGATGTTTTCCCTTGGCTTATGGCCTTGTTAATATCCCTTAGCTGTCTTATCAAGTTTTTACACCTCGGTGTGAATTAGTTTATTGGCCCCTTTTCTTCGAGTCTGGAGAATGGTAGGGAGAGGGCAGAAAAGAGAGGAAGAGGAACGAAAGGCAAGCCATTGGGTGTGCTTCAGGTCCACTTTCTGCTTTAAACCTCCTGGTACTGCCTGTGGGCTCTGCCTAGGGGCTGCCAGGAGCAAGGCTGCCTGAATCCTTCAACAGTTCACCAAACAGAACCTTCTTTTCCTTAGTGAGATATGACATCTGTTTTAAATTAGGTCAGTCTTGCAGATAACTGTGAGACCTGGAATATCTTTGGAATATCTGTGGAAGCCATAATGAAAATGAAGAGAGTAAATTATTACTTGTGAGTAAGTTACTCAGTTTGGTACATTCGATTTTTTTTAAGCCACCAATAAACAACTTCTGGAGAGCACATTTTAAGTCCACTCCTGTGCAGCTGCTGTTGTGTTATAAAAAGATAGGAGAGGAGAGAAGGAGTGTGTCTGGTGGAGGTGCAGTAAGGTGTGTGTGTGTGTGGGGGAGGGGGTGCCTCGTTGGGCCCATGCTGAGACATCCCTTCCCCCTCAGGGACCAGCCACACAAGTGTGGTATATTCTAGAATAGAGTTTATTCAGGGCATGGGGAGAGAAATTGAGAGGATAGTAAGGACAGAGAAAGGCAGAGGGAGAGTAGAGGAGTAGAGGCTGGTCATGAGCAGGTGGAGAGAGAATGGAGAGGGGAATTGGGAGAGGGGGGCAGGAGAGAGAGGACAGAGCCAGAGCAAGAAGATGAGAGAGAGGAGGGGACAAGCAACCTTTTTTTTTTATAGTCATTCAGGCACACCTGGCTGTTGCCAGGTAACTGGCGTGGAGCCTAGACAAAATGCTAACAGCTGCAAGTTATTGGCCAAGATGGGTAGATTTATAAGTCTCTGTGTAATGTCTCTCCTAAATGAATTAAAAATACTTAACACTTGGGATGTATATGGTTACTTACAGGCATCTTTAACTCAATATGATCTTGGTAAATTCTTCATCAGGTGAGTATGTCATTGATTACATTTTTCCTGAAAGATAAGCATCTAAAGTTAGGTTAGATTGTCTTGTGGTGACAAATTGCTATATTTGATTGTGTCTTTTGGACGAATCCTTCCAGTCATTCAAATAATATACTCCTTCCAGGTTCCATTTAAGTCATATCATACTCCCTCTCTCTCTCTTTCTCTCTCTCTCTCTCTCTATCATAATAAATAATAGTGTATATTATATATTACATTATTATATATTATGTTATATGCTAAATATAGAATTAATATATAATATATGCTATATACTAATATATATACATATAT
>LR750795.1:254346-265560 GCA_902729485.2 Mus minutoides | reverse complement strand
TCCCCTGACAACATCTAACATCATGGCACGTGGTAATGTTGCCGGTGTGTGTTGGAGCCAGTCAGTTCACAAGCTGGAAGTTAGAAGCACAGAATGAGACTGGGAGTCCACAGCACCCTTTGAAAGGAGGTCTCACTGTGTGCAATGACCATGGCCTTGACGTGGAGAAGAGAAATCTCCGTGAGGAGTATGGTGCTGGGGTCTATGGGGTAAAGACACTTGTACGTATCTGTGCCTGTCCCATCATCTAGTGATCTTCCTGAATCCCCAGGATCTCTGTGACACTTGAAACAAGATGGCGTCCTTTATTTTGTCTGCCCGAGCGTAATTTTCTCTTTCCAAGCATCCCTCCTCGTGTGATGGCCTGTCTGTGGTCCATCAATGCCTGTATTTGTCCATCGATCATCTTACATCTCCAGGGGTCTGAGAGAATTTACAAGTCACACTCAGTTGACACATTACACTGAAAAGTTCCACTTTGAGGGAAGATACAGAAAAGACTTGCTTCTCACCCAGTAAGTGCCCCAAACAAATTTGATTGACTGATGAGGTATCAACGCAAAGAGAAAATTACGGTTGATAGAGGTCATCTCAGGCCCCTGAGTTCCTGCCCCAAGCATTTTCTATTACGATTAGATTATGTTTTATTGAAATGAGAATTTGAGAAAGATAACATGAGAGCCTCATTTAAATCGTAAATTTCAATGGGAAAACTTTTACTGAAAACAAGTTCTCTTTTACGTCTTATGTGGAGAAGGAACATTGTTTATGTAATTTCTTCCATCCTTACAGGACTGCTTCTGTCCCTTAGGAAGCATTAAACAAGTAATACAGTCAGTTGTTGAACCTCTGTACAGAGAGTAGATTACTATCTATCTTCTTTGCAGGGACTGCAAAAATGCACACATTTCTCCCTTTTTAGTATTTTTACAAACATTATCTTTTTTTTTTTAAAAAGAGGCTTTTAAAATTACACAAGCTTATTTTATAGTTTATACTTACAACAAGCTAATCTTATATCTATTTGCCTGTCTCTTTATTTTTCTATTCACACCCATATTTTTGAGATAGGGTCTCTCTATGTGTTCTGGCTGGTCTGGAACTCTCTATGTCGAGCAGGCTGGCCTCAAACTCACGGAGCTCCACCTGCCTCTGCTTCCTGAGCACAGGGATTCTCAGGTATGCACTCCAACATTTTCTTTCATATTTCGTAAAAACAGAACTTTAGCCAAAAGAAAAAAAAGAGAAAAGAACAGGAAGAAGTTTGGTGGCCCCAATTAATTAATGCTTCACCAGATCTTCCTTAGCTACTAGAAAAATGATACCACATATCTTAGCCAATGTGGTCCCTTCACAGCCAGACTGTTGTGGAGATCATTTACACGTTAGTAGCCATCAGACTGGAAATTCTTAGTAAAAATGTCCCTTGCATCTCTTTGGTTTAGAAAGAGCATTTCAAGAAAATAAAAATACAAACCAAAGCAAGTGACGGGGGACTTCAGTCTCCAGCCTTACAGTTTTTGGGGTCTGTGATGTTCAGACTGGGTTTCCCAGAAGCCGAGGGACTGTCTAGTGACAGGTCAAGGGACAGTTTCTCTCTTGGCATAGAGAGTTTCTTACTATTTCAATGAGCACCTGGGTTGCAGAATCGGATGGATTCCACTGATGCACTGAACATATTTTTTTAGGGGCGTCTAAGTGACAGACAGTGCTGTGCCTCTATTTTCTCTTAGCTGCAACATTCTCTCTTGGAGGGGGAGAGAGAGGATGGTGAGAGTCAGGAAGTGAGTGCGACTTAACACAGCTCTGGAAAAATCAGAGTTGCAAGATCCACAAGGCTCCTACTTCAAAGCACAGAACAGTTGTTGCTGGGAGAGGGGACTTGCTGACTGGGCAAGCTGCCTGAGACAGGCGGAGAGCTCTGGGAATGTAGGTTTTGGGTGTGTCGCTGTGCTGGGGTGGGCTTTGGGGTTATGCAGCTGCATGTCCCCTGCTCTGTAAGTCATTCCCAGCTAGATCACTATTTCTGAAACTTGGAGAGGGGAGTGGCAGCCTCTGGATAAGTAAGCATTTTCTACTGTAAATGTGAAACATTTAAATTTGCCTGATGATAATTTAGAAAAAAATTAAGCATATTTTTAGGGTGAGGATTCATTTATAACTCAATAATAAATAGTTTATAATTGGAGGTGGGGGGCTCAAGCATACATGTTTGTGGATTAACAACTTCAATTATCGACACTAATATTTATTTATTTATTTATTTATTTATTTATTTATTTATTGTTGCACAAGATCATTGGCCATATTGTTCTAAAGCTATTAATCACACATTTCCAATTTCTTAATATAATATATATAATATATAATTTTTGTCTGATGTGTAAATTTGCCTTGAGATATATTTATCTATGAACATCAGGAGAAATAATAGCTACCATGGGGTTTTGTGAATTATTCTGCGCAGGTGTAGAGCATTATAGAAGAGAGGTTTACCGGGCAGAAGTCGGTCACTTTGAGAGTGAAGGACTAGGAGTTAGATTCCTGAAAGGCGGACAGATGGAAGCAGGCACAGATAGACAGTAGACACATACTTCTGGCTTCTTCCTCCCCCTCCTGACCCAAGACGAAGGTCTTCAGATGGTCTTTTCCATTATGGTAAGGTTTTATGCTCTTCCTTTAATCCTGTGGTCTCTGCTTCCCCGTCCATGGTACCAGGAAGCCCCCAGTGTCTGTTCCCACCACTGCTAGACTGAACTCCTGATGCTCTGCCATCTCAGCCATCCCAGACTGAAATCCTTCGAACACCATGAACCAACATGAACTTTAAGCCATGAAATGGCTTCTGCTCTGTGTTCTGTCTCAGCTGCATGCAAAGGAATCAGCTCACAACTTGAGTTGAGTGGAGTCTGCGTTCCTGGGTGAAGTTGCAGGATCACTTTCATTTGAAGGATGCTCCTATTCACAGTCCCTCCTCATTCAAGTCCCTCTGCATTGGTGGTCATTCAGGGAGGCTTTTTTTGTTTGTTTGTTTGTTTTGTTTTGTTTTTCGAGACAGGGTTTCTCTGATGAGATCTCTTTTCTGTATTTCCTTCGTGTTCGTGAGAATGGTCATGTGGCAGACTACAGTCTTCTCACTTTCACTCTCTGCCTCTGAAGTAGGGAGAGGGCCCCTAAGTGTGTGTGGAAAAGCAGAATTTAGTAACACCAAAGAGATATATGTACCTCAACAGGATCAGAAATGATCTAGTGGCATATAAAAACATTTGTGCAAGTTTAAGACAATTCACCCTGGATTGTTTGTTAGAGCACATCTTCAGTCCTTATGCAGAATTCCTAGGTTCCTTTGGGTATAGAATTTACAAGTTGAGGCTACAGCAGGCTTGTATGAATGCCAGGGAAAGTGACAAACACTAAATAAAACATCAGACGGGACATAATGCAACTTGCAAGTATATTTAAGTCAAAAGTCTCAAAGAAACTTCAGGTTGAGATTAGGAATGGCTCTGGGATATGCCAGCAACACTTTCAAGGGCTACCAACCAGGTTTTAGGTGACTTTGCTAGAACTCTTTGGAAAACACTATGCATGGGAAGTGTTATATTCAGCTAAATGCCTGAGGCTAAAGACCTCGGGTTCTGTCCTGGGACAGGCAATGTGACTTGTAAGGTCTCTGTGTGCTATTGATGGGCATATAGGTGGTTTTTGGATTACCCACCACAACACTGGATGTACTTTAATCTACAACAAATACTTGGTGCTCAGGAGGGGCAGAAGGCAGCTGCGATAGCCTCTCTCTCTGCTATCTTCTACTTACAGATCAGAAGCCACTAAAGCGGCTGGTATTCCCTTCACTTGACCTTCCCTTTCTGATTGCATCCTAAGCTCTGCTAACCATGCTGAGTCCATTTGTGAATTCCCCCAAACCAAAGGAGCTTGTGACTGGAAGCTCTAACCACCCCTCCCCCAACCCTCTTCCTTCTCAAGCATACCACCATCCTCTTGCATTTGGTATTATGACCGGTTTTATGCTGGCTCCTTATCCTACTCTCTGTTCTAGCCACACAGAATGAGCAAAACACCTTTTTCAATGGCATCGGATCTCCTCTTTACCTTTCCAACTCAGGGATCCAAGAGTCAGTGAGTCATGTAGGTATGGATCTAGAGACATCAGTTTGTCCATCTTCTCAGACTTCCACACTTCTACCGACATCTATGTCCGCTCCTCTGTTCACTGTAGCCTCTGTCCCGCAGATTGCAATTCTAAGAGACGGCAGTGGAAGGTGAACTTGGGCTCCTACCTCTTGCTTATGTTTGTGCTTTCAAGTTTAGTATAGAACTTTTATCTGACTGGCCTTTCATCTCAAGATTTAATTTTTTTCACCCACTAGTAAAGGGGTCTTATGTTTGGGCAGAAGACTTAAGAGAATGGACAATACAAGCTTAGACAGAATGGCTGAGATGGTGCCTGCTTCCCACGTGTGGCCGACACTGCCACACTGGAATAGCACGGTACCTTTAAGACTTCATTCTTGATAATTCAATAAGTTTGCTATGAATATGCTCAAATGTTCAGAAATCCCAATGTCTTTGGTACAGAGAAATAATAAAATTAGTCAAAAAGCCCTTGAAGTCTCTGATCTAAAAAAAAAAAAATTTAAAAACATAGTCTAGGGCTGGTGAGATGGCTCAGCGTGTTAGAGCACCCAACTGCTCTTCTGAAGGTGATGAGTTCAAATCCCAGCAACCACATGGTGGCTTACAACCACCTGTAACAAGATCTGATGCCCTTCTCTGGTGCGTCTGAAGTCAGCTACAGCATACTTATGAAGAATAATAAGAAATGAATCCTTGGACCGGAGAGACCAACCGGAGCAAGCGAGGCTGTCTGGAGCAAGCGGAGCCGAAAGGGGATGGCCGGAATGAGAGGGGCCATGCGGAGCGGAGCCGATTGGAGCGAGCAGGTCGGCTGGAATAAGTGGGGGGGGGGGGGGGGGGGGGGCGTAGGGGGGCGGCCCGGAACGAGTGGGGCTGGCCGGAGCGAGCCGGGTTTACCGGAACAAGGGAAAACAAAACAAAACAAAACAAAAACCATAGTCTACGTGTGTTCATTAATCTGCAGAGCCCATTCATCTCCCTATCACACAAACGACTAGAACTCAGCAGGGCGGGGGTGGGGTTGCTCATCCCACAGTGGCCAAATTCTTTCAGCCAAGGTGGATCTCAGAAATTTGTGCATCTTACATAATCTCTGGTGATGTTTTCCTGGGAATCATGGCTTAAGGAACACTGGCCAATGACTGCTCCCCTTCCCTGAGTGATGGAAGTCAAACTGTATCTGTGCTGGGAGTGTACTCATCAGGACCACATTGTTTCTCAGTGCAGGTGTGGTCCTGTGCCTCAGGTGCAGCTCACGAGACACTAGAAGCTGAGACTTCCAGGATGATGACCTAAGGAAGGGTGGACTTGTGATCCCCCGTCTCCTGGCCTGCCGCTGCTGGAAGTGTGACTGCAGAGGTTTAAGCAGTGGTTCTCAACCTGTGGGCCTCAATGCCTTTTGGAGGTTGTATATTGGATATCCTGCATACCGATTATTTACACTGTGATTCATAACAGTAGCAACATTAGAGTTATGAAGTAGGAATGAAATAATTTTATGGATGGGGGGGTCACCATAACTTGAGGAACCACATTAAAGGGTTACAGCATTAGGAAAGTTGAGAACCACTGGGTTGGAGCCTTAATAGCTTTTGCCTATCCTATGAAAAAGGCACAAGTGTAGCTGATGGTACATACCTGTAACCCCAGCACTTGAGAAGGAGGAAGGTTCATGAGTTTCAAACCATCCGGGATTCATAGTATGTTATAGACTAGTTTGAGATACACAATCAAACACTGTCTTAGAGGGGGACAATGTCACTTATGTCATGGCAAAAACTTAAAGGCTATGACAGTCAGGGGAAGTCCTCCAGCCTGGACTGTACGCCTCTTCCTTTACATCAATCAGGTTTACAACTTGTGGATCATATCCATTTGGGGGTTGAATGAACCTTTCATGGGGGGGGTCACATATCAGATATCCTGCATATAAGATATTTACATTATGATTCGTAACAGTGGGAAAATTACAGTTATGAAGTTGCAACAGAAATAATCATATGGTTGGGGGTCACCATACATGGGAAACTGTGTGAAAGGGTCGCAGCAGCAGGAAGATTGAGGACGCCTGCTTTATAGGCTCTGTCCTCCTGTACTGAAGCTACCGCAGTTGGACATCTTTATGTGGTCATGTTTCAGTCATGCTTCTCTTATGTCAGCTTTGTCAGCAGCACACATGGGTCTAGGTGTTGTATGAACAAGAGCATGCATGATACATTTCTGAGCACTGACGCTCCCATGATAGCGAGAAGCATTGCGAGTATTTAGAGGTGTGCAGTTATCTTGTGTCTGAGAATAGTTGGATTGACTCACTGGTTCAAGGATGGTTCTTCTGGGTCCTCACAGTTGTATTAATTGTCCTCTTGGAGACAGTGGCACACTGTAACATTTAATAATGCAGATCCGGTGTCAGCTCTGCAGCGTGTCACCCTGTCCAGCCTGTCCTTAACTCTCTCTGTCACTGTCGTGCATTTCCCTTCTTGAGTCCCTTTGACAAAGGGCTTTCTGTCTCTCCCATCCATTCTGTCTTCTAAGAAACACCAACACAGGCAGCTTCATCAGGAACTAGGGTTGCTAGTGTCAGGCACAGCTCATTGTCTGGGCTGGTGACTTTTATTCCAGGAGAACACTTAGAATAACAACCAAACACCAAAAGGCAAAGGCAGATTGATTGATTTCTGAAGTTTTTACAGGTTTCTCTTCTATGGCCAATACACAGAATAAAGATCTTTCAATATCCACAAGACATCTCAATCACACCAAGTTGTGGAGAGGGTGTGACTTCAATGGCCCCCAGAGCAGAGTTGGTTTTGAGTAAGGAAATGGGGTCACGGGGAGGTTAAGTGGATGGCCTGGGGTTAGATAACAAAATGGTGACTCAGCGTTGCAGCTGCTAGATCTGAGGCCAGCAAAGAAGACCAGAGCCCATTTCCTCTTGATAAGGTAGGTGCCTGTGTTTGTGGTCTGTCTTGGGAAGCTTTTAAAGACCACATTCCTTTTGTGACTGCAGATGTGGTCTGTGACTTTTACTGGAATCTGGAAAACACTTCTAAGGTCAGTCTGGTATGCCAAGGGCAGAAAAAGCACTTTACTGCCTGTTGAAAAGCATGACACAATTCCTAAGAACTGCCTTCTTTTCCATGCCTCATGACTGAACATTCAGCACACTCAGAACAGCCTGAGGAAAGATGGGAGCATCTTGGGATGACCATACTGTGAGCCATTTTTACAGGACGCCGAGGATGCATCTGCATGTTGGGCACCATGCCAGACATTTTTTATGGATTATCTTACTTAATGACCAGGATGACCTCGTTTACAGGTCACCCTAAGCCACTCGTGAGATTCAGAATGAAGCCCTTCAGGGGTTAAGTGCCCAACCAAATCAGACAGTGTTAAAAAAAATGGCCAGTTAAGGATTGTGAACACTGTTTCGTCTGACTTCGAGGCCAGATTCTTTACCACTAAGCTATCTCAGATTCTTGTAATACACGTATACTATTTATAATCTGTTATATTAGAATGTTTTAGGTTAAATTATCATAGGATGATAATTTTTCTCTCTTGGGTAAGTCAATAGTCTGATTGAAGACAAAGCTAACAACCACAAAGTTAATTATTCTATCTGCAGAGCAGAGATTTCTCTTCTGCTGGGATGCCTCGGGAGAAATGTTAGTAATACAGCTAAGGAAATAAAATCTTCTAAACTACTGCGCTAAGTGGAGGTATCAGATGAGGTCAGAGATGTTTGTAATCCTGTGCTGACTCTGCCCATGTCTTTAACCTTCTGACTTCCTTTAGTCTTTGTAGTCCAGGAAATACAGCCCACTAAACTAGAAGTATGATGGGATGGATATCAATGAGAGCAGTTACTTAACAACATTTATTCATAAGCTGGACATCTATGAGTATGTGGGGGCGCCATTGACATTTTTGAATAAGAAAGATATAACAAGTCCTAGGAAATTCTGAATTGTTTCAAGGTGGCAGAATGTCACTCGGATACTGAACGGATGCTGTAAACTGACCTAAGAATCTTAGGAAGGGTCTGCCCCATCTTTCCTCTTCATCTGATAGTTATTTCTTATCCTCTGTTCTACCTGTTATACCATTTCCGTATGTACATCTACTTACATGTACGTGTGTGTATATTGTACGTTAGGATCTAAATATGAGGGAGAACATGCTTTTTATTTTGAGACTGGATGACTTCACTTAATCCTATACATTCTAAGCCCATCCGTTTTCCTGCAAATTTTGAAATTTCATTTTTGTTTAGAGTTGAGTCCTATCCTATTTTTACATAGGTACCACACGACAGTCGAAGGGCATACTGGTCATAAGGGAGGCTAATTGTTTTTACCGTTTAACTGTCGTTTTTTTTCTTTTTCTTTTTCTGTGTCGGTATGAATGCTGAGATAAGTACATAAGAACATCCGGTCCGAAGCGCCACAGCTCAGGAGTGTCTATCAGTCAGAAGCTCTACAGCTCAGAAATGGCTATTCTGATTGTATAGAGGTTCCCTGAAGTGTATCGACTTTGGGCCTGGCTAAACTCATTGGGTGATTTTGTTGTTGTTGTTGTTGTTGTTGTTGTTGTCATTCTCAAGTTCTTTTAAAAATGTATTAACTGTTTTCATACATTTGATTATATCCCCTTCCCCCTCACACGCTCCCAGATCTCCAGTGCCTGGTTCCCATGGAGCTTTTCAGAAGACCATTCACGGTTGTTGCTTCTCCCCATATTCCATTCTTTGCCCCCTACTCCTCATTCAACCCCCCTATTCTAGTTTCCCCTTTTGTTGCTTTATGACACTGTATTCTATCTCCCATTTCTTGGTATATCCTTCCCTCCAGCTGGTCTCTTTCTATCTACTGAACCGCTGTGGTTATTCAGATCCAAACACACAAATCTATAGTTTCGAAGGTAATATCCACTTATAAGAGAAATATCTGTCTTTTGGGGATTTGGGTCACCTCACTCAGGAAAAACAATTTATAATTTCATATGGAAACACACTCACTCACACACATACACACAGACATGCACATGCACACACACACACATGTACACACACACACACACACACACACACACACACACACGCATATACACATACACACACAAAACCCTCTAAACCCAGGATATCTATCTAGAACAGCAGAGGCACTGCAAGAGATAGCACAATCATAGATTTTTTTTTTAAAAAAGATTTATTTATTTAGTGTATATGAGTACATTGTAGCTATCTTCAGACACACCACCCACCAGAAGAGGGCATCAGATCCCATTATGGGTGGTTATGTGCCACCATGAGGTTGCTGGGAATTGAACTCAGGACCTCTGGAAGAGCAGTCAGTTCTCTTAACTTGATGAGCCATCTCTCTAGCTCCAAAGATTTCAATGTATATGACAGAGTTATGGTAATAAATTCAGCATGGAATTGGTATAAAAACAGACATATTGATCAATAGAATAGAACTGAAGACACAGGCATAATTCTAAATAACTATGGACACCTGATTTCTTTCTTTCTTTCTTTCTTTCTTTCTTTCTTTCTTTCTTTCTTTCTTTCTTTCTTTCTTTCTTCCTTCCTTCCTTCCTTCCTTCCTTCCTTCCTTTCTTTCTTTCTTTCTTTCTTTCTTTCTTTCTTTCTTTCTTTCTTCTTTTTTTTGATAAAGAAACATAAGAAAAGATAGCATCTTCAACAAAGGGTGGTGGTCAAATTGGAAATCTACAGGTAGAAGAATGAAAATAGATGTCCATTTATCACCTTGTACAAAATTCGACTCCAAACAGATCAAATGCCGTAATGTAAGAGCAGATATCCTGAAGATACCACTCTTGGGCATGTGCCCAAAGGACTCTACATTCTACTACAGAAACAATCACTCAGCCATGTTCATCGCTTCTCTGTTCATAATTCCAAAAAATTGGGAATGGTCTAGATGATCATCAACAGATAAATGGATATGGAAATGTGGTATGTAGACATAATGGAATATTATTCTGCTTTTAAGAAAAGTGAAATTATAAAATTCACAGGTAAGTGGATAAAACTAGTAATGGTTTCAGGATCTTTACAATCAAGTTTTAGTAGGAAGTAATTTATTAAATGGCGTGTGGTTAAATCACCATTGTAAGTTTTTCCCTGTCAGAAGTGCTACTGCAGACTCTTTATCTTCTCCCATCGATTTGTAATCGTTATTTCAGTATTTTTCACAGTGAATATCAATTTCATAACTTAAATCATGTTGTCATGATATTTTTAAATTATAGTTTCAGCTTTAAAAAAATTTTACCTACGTCTCAAAGAGTGTCATAATATAGGTCTGTTGTTGCTCCAGCCATCCGACATGAATAGAGTCCCATCTGCCTCCTTCGCAGTGGGCATCCCAGCCAGCTCATGATAAAGATTACACATAGATGAGAAAAGAATTATAGTCATTTTCAGCTACACAGGCACGCACACATGTGTGCACTCCAAGTGTCTTACACCGTGCACTGAGGTAGGCTTTGCCTTTTAATTGTCAACTGAGAGACTCTGATGTTAGTGTTTCCTGTGATGTACTTTCCCATGGCTGCTGCTGCTTTTAGGATTGCTTTAAATATTTTCCAATTACAAAATCATGGGACACAATATTCTGCAACAATGGCTTCTATTTGCCACAGTTAAGTTTTATGTCTGGAATGTTGAACCATGCAGGTAAAACTAATATTTTTGAAAATAAGAGGATATTTTAAACAAGGAAGCATATATTTGAAGGAAAATTTCTCTTGCATGGCTCCAATAGCTTATTTTAGGTAGGGCACTTTTTTTTATGGTGACTGAGTTATTTAACACTTCTTTTATGGTACTATTATGTGATACAGTGTGATATATTTTAATTGTGAAATTATGATTTTCTTCTTTTTATGAGTGCATTAATTCTTGGATGGGATGCCTCATCACCAACATTGCTTTATCTTTGTTTGAAACGATGTTTACATTTCCTGGGCTTCATCTTCCCGGTCACATAAATGGTTTAGAAAAATACATATGGTGAGATAAGATTG